>LFZO01000202.1:0-98447 GCA_001578225.1 Pseudocercospora musae | reverse complement strand
CTAGCTTTAGTACTACAATAGGAATGTTATCTATATAGGTAAGAACCATTAGGTTCCTTCCTCTATAGATAAGTAAACATAGGTCTACCTCTAACTAGTAGAATCCTATTTCCTCTAGCTTTAAGATACATAGCTTGTTCTAGTCTCTTACTACTTGTTTTAGGCTATACAAGCTCCTTAGGATTTTTAGGGCTATACCTTTTAGGACTTCTATACCTAGTAGTAGGATTATGAAGATATCTTCTTGTAGGGTACTTTTAGTAAATGTATTGTTTATATCTACTTAGTGTAGCTCTAGATCCTTTTCATATATAGTAGCTATAAACACTCTAAGTGTATTATACCTAACTATTAGTACAAATGTCTTCTAGAAATCTATCCCAAATTTCTAAGAGAACCCCCTTATAACTAGTCTTGCTTTAAACTTGTTAATTGCTCTACTAATTAGTCTCTTTACATTGAATACCTATTTTGAAGTAACTAGGTTTGCTCCTTTTAGTAGAACTACCTAATCCTAGGTATGGTTACTTCTAAGTGTAGTTAGTTCCTTCTAGATTGCATCTTCCTATATATAACCCTATTTAGGATCTTATATTACCTCTTAGTAGGTTCTTAGGATTAGAACCTCCTATCTTTATACAATCCCTAGTATAAAGGTAGGGAATGCAACCTTATAAACATACTCTAGAAGTTTATCTATCTAATCTATACTTAGATCTAGGTCTTTATTATATAGATAAGGGCCCTATAGTACTTAGCTTCTAGGAACTCATCCTCCTCTAATTCTCTTAGTCTCTTTTGTATAGTTAATCTTATAATTATACTATGTACTCTTTCTTCCCTTAACCCTTTATTAGAGATTAATCTCCTTCTCTTTAAATTTCCCTCCTAAGCCTAGACATCCTAGTTGTCTTACTAAGGTTTCTCTTAGCTCTAATTAGGGGCCTACTATTTCTCTTAGCTTTAATTAGGGGCCTACTATTCATTATTTTATTCTTTTTCTTCTAGATCCATTATTACCTAATATTGGTTAATGTCCTTTAGTAGTAGAGGTAGTTAGACCTACAATGGTTTAATATCCCGGTTCTCCTTCTCCTTCCTTAGTCTACTAACTAGGTTCCTTCCTAAAGCTTGGCTTAGCTAGTTAAGTCTAGGAATATTCAATGTTATATCCCCTCCTTTCTTATTCTCAAACTAGATAGCATTATTGTAAGCCTTTATAGCTTTTATATTAGGTTCCTAGAATAGCTATATCTTTAATGTATTAGGCATATACCTAATGAAAACGGCATCTTTGCCTCTATTTATTAGCTTGTCTAATCTCATCCTAGCTAGCTAAGATTTAGCGTCTATATACACAACTGCTTTGCATCCCTAGACCCTAAAGTATAATGTAGAAGGTCTCTTTCTAGTAAAAGCTTTATCGGGTAAAACTTTGAATCTATCTATATCTAGCCTATTTGGGAGGGCATTTCTCATAATAGTATAGGTAGCTAATACTTCTAGCTAGAATTTAACTAGCATGTTTGAATCTTCTAGTATTGCCTTAACATATTCCTTAGATATCTAGATTAACCTCTCTATAACTCTATTTTAGATTAAGTTATATACTTTAGTTATGTAATAGGAGATTCTAGATTCTTTTTCCTACTACTTAAGTAATGTAAGCAATTCTCTTACTCTATTACTCCTTACTACCTAAAGCTAATTCCTTAATTATAATTTAGCTTTTCTTCTCTATCCTTATAATACATTTGCTACATCTTCTCTTGATTTTAATAGGAATACCTACTTCTTTCTTGAAAAGTTGTCGACAATCTTAAGCTACTATTTAAAACCTAGTCTTGAGATAGGTAATAGTCTATAGATATTAATTGAGATAAGGGAAAGCTTAGCTAGCTTTCTCTTAGTCTCCTTACCTCTATGTTTTTTCATTTTGGCTAGAGAACACATCCTATAGGGCTAATGCTTTGTAGGGATAGGAATTTTGTCCTTTAGGTTAGTTACTTTGTAAAGGTCTTTTAGTACTCCTTTTCTAAAGTGTCTAACTCTTCTATACCATAGCTCCTACTAATCCTAGTCGGTCTAGGCTATAAGTATATAGGCATTATTATTCATTAAGTCTTAGGGAATGTATATATATGCGAGTTTATCTAGGTCTTAGCTAATTTCCTTAATGAATAGCACTCCTCCTAAAAGCCTTGTCTAAATAACTAGCTTTCTATTAGGTAAGTAAAGTGTAAATTTTAGTAGTTAAACACTAAACTGCTTACTAAACTAGTTCTAAGAAACAAGATTGACTCTAAGCCTAGGTATAAAGAGAATACCTTTCAATACAATCTGTTTACCTTTCCTTCTATCTATAACTATACTCCTAACATATATAGCTATTAAGTAGCTATCCCTAACCTTAATCTACTTTTTCCTCTTAAGAGGCTTTAGGTCTCTAAAGAGTAATTCTTAGTTAGTTATATAGGTCGAAGTATAGGAGTTAAGTAGCTACTTAGATAGCTTATTCTTGCCTTTTGCTTTAATAGTTAAATAAGCTATCTTATTAATATCTTCTTCCTTAGAGGGGAGAGATGATTTAGAGGATGCCTCTACATCTTATGCTACATAGGCTTTCTTAGAAGATAGTTTCCTAGTCTTCTTCTCTAGGGATTGTATCTTTAGGCTTAGTTTCTTTACTATCTCTTTAAGTTACTCTTTGTCTAGTAAAGATCCCCTCCTAGTTCTAGATAAGGATTGTTTCTTTACTATCCTATAGCTTTGTTTTAGCTAGATAGCTACTTTTGCCTTATCTAGGCTAGGGCACTCTTTAATCTAATGCTTCCCTCTATATAGGAAGTATAATAAGTCTCTACTAGCTCCTATCTAGTTCCTTTTCTTAGTAAACATAGCTGTCTTCTAGCTTATTATCTATTCTTACTTTTCTCTTAGGATTCTAAGGATGTCCTATAGGCTAAGGTCCTACCTTAGGTTAATCCTATCCCTAATAGTACTAAATGTTTCTAGAAGGGCTACTAATAACTACTAAATTTTCCTCTCCTTAGTCTTGATATCCTTAAACTAGGGAGAGATAGATACCGCCTTCCTAGCTATGCTACTTAGGCTCTACTACGCTTTATTAATTGTCTAACCCTCTTCTATACTAAAATTGGTATACTACTAGAGTAAACTTCTCCCTATTATCTATAGTTTCCTCTTATATTTCCCTTTTGTCTAGTCCTATAAATGCTTTATATGTTTAAGCTCTTAATATTCGTCCTAGTTATCTTCTAAAATGTAGATAAACATTTTATATAATACTATTGTATTATGAACCTTATAGCTTGCTCTTCTAATTAACTAATCTAAAGATTCTAATAATGTTGTTAAGATATGCTTAGATAGTGTAGATGCTAGGGTATTGAGGACTACTTTATCTAGTACCTATTTAACCTTTAGCTTTATTAGGTACATCTTAATAATCTTGAACCATAATTCATGATTCTCCCTTATTAAGATTAGTATAGCCCTTCTCTTACTAATTCTACCTTCTTAATCTATGATTTCTTTTATAAATCAAACCTAAACAAACTCTAGAAACAAGCTCTTTCTTTAATCTAAAAATAATAGTTTCTAGATAGCTATCTTCCTTAGTTAGTAGATCCCTAGCTCTACTAGGCTAGTAACTTCCTTAAGTCCTTCCTAACTATCTTAACCTATAGGTTAGGGTATTAGTAGTACTAAGTACTAAGTCTAAGGCTTATCCTAAGGTNATTTCTTTTATAAATCAAACCTAAACAAACTCTAGAAACAAGCTCTTTCTTTAATCTAAAAATAATAGTTTCTAGATAGCTATCTTCCTTAGTTAGTAGATCCCTAGCTCTACTAGGCTAGTAACTTCCTTAAGTCCTTCCTAACTATCTTAACCTATAGGTTAGGGTATTAGTAGTACTAAGTGCTAAGTCTAAGGCTTATCCTAAGGTGCTCAAAACTTAGGCTTATCTATTCCCTTTATACTTCCAAGTATGCCTTACTAGGTTCTTTTATAGCTTATATACATAGGGCTTCTTTGTACAATGTGTATAGGTCTACCTCAAGTCTCCCTCTCCTGTTTTGCCTCTTCCTTCTAGGATTAGACTTATAGGTCTAGGAGTAACCTATACTACTTTAGTCTTTCTACCTCGTAGTTACAAACCCGGGCTTATAACCTATCGAGCTAAGGAGGGCCGATAGGTATAAATGGATCATAAACTACAATAGAAGCTATAAGGAATAGTAGGGGCTAAAGTAGGAATAGCAAGTATGTTGTTATTATCTATAGGTTAGAGCTTAACCTAAAAGGGGTTAGCTTGGATTAGTTACATGATTATTATTATGTGATCTAGTCTACTTGGCATCCCCTACTAGGTAACTAACTAGACTATATATTCCAACAACTACTATTATTATAGTCCTTAAGGATAGTATTATCTAGTAGTAGGGATTTCTATATCTACTTAGTTAGATAGAGGCCTTAATGAGTATATATAGTTCTCTTTCTACTAGAAAGACAGATTATTAATATTCGTTTAGTATATATTACTAGTTACGTTTCTTATACCTCTACTATAGAGCTCTAATTACTATCTACTATCTCTATAGCTACTACGAATAGCTAGTCTATCTAGCATAGCTTTCCTTAGTCTAATAGGTTATACTATCTATATTCCCTTCCTATACTACCTTATTATTAGATATATATAGATTTAGGTTCTACTTATTAGTAGCGTCGAAGATAGGGCTATCTCTTCTTAATTATATTAGGTAGTTAGATTAATAGTAGTCCTTAGATATAGACAACTCTATATATATAGGAAGCGATAAACGACCTATAGTACTAGTTACGAAAGGTATCTTAGGAGGTCTCGATAAAAGCGATAACTAAGAGTAGCCTCCTAGATAAGGATATTGCCTTAATTCCGAAAAGCTAGAAGTCCTAGACACTATTAAAGCTTAGAGCCTAGATAGTCGATTACTTCTAGAACTTGCTTCGGATTTAGGAATTCCTCTAAAACCCTACTAGTACTATATAGTAGTATACTACCTATTCGATACGATATTATTCTAGTCGACTAGTCTTATTCTACTAACTAATTCCGAGATATAGCAAGGACTAATTTCTAGACTATACTTAGATCTACCTAAAGTCCATAGTAGGATAGATATCTATATCTATACAAGAGTATTAGGCTATTAAGAAAAGGGATTCTAGTTAGGCTAGAGATTACTAAGTTTCTAATTCGTTACCTTACTCGATAGTACTTTAGTCTTCTATTATAATAGAAGGTACTCTATAGATTCTAGAAGGAAGTAGAAATAAAGTTACCTAGTAATCTTACTATATTGTTTAGTAGATTATTAGCTCTAGGATTATTCGATTAGTCTAAGATTATAGCTCCTATTTCTAGATATTTTAGACTTTACCTTAGCTATTAGGCTAGCTATAGGGAATTAAAAGTCTAATAATTCCTAGAGAGGATTGTTAGTAACTACCTATATAAGAATCGAAAGCCTATTATATATAGTAGTATAGTAGTATTCCCTATTTATTTATAAAGATAAATAAAGTATAAAAATAGTTTTTAACTTACCTTACAATATTCGTTTAGATAAGTTCTAGTACTAGGCTAAGCTAAGTATTAATATCCTCTAATAAGGAATCTAATCTAATTAATAAGTATATCTAACGCTTTCTAATTAAGATAGGCGACTCTATTATAGAACTAAATAGTAGATAAGTACTAGAACCTAGCCTAGATATAGACTTTAATAGTACTATATTTACTACCTTTAAAACTCTATAGTAGTAGATAATAGTATAGTATAAGGGATTTACCTATATTAATAGGCGATATTAGCCTAAGCCTAGTAACGATTCTAATCCTTAGTTTAAAGATTATAATACTACTACTAATATCGAATAATATAAAGATAACCTTATTAAGTATAAGCTAAATACCTAGTCTAACGTCGAGAAGATCTATATATTTATACGAACGATAGATACTAAGCTATATACTACGCTTAGGAATCTCGAAGACTATCCTAATAAAACTAATAAGTTAGATACTAACTAGGAGAAGTTTAAGAAGTTCTTCCTATATAAGTACTATAAGAACGATAGCTATAGGGTGAAAGGTAGCTACCTATAGCTAGACGTACTAGTAGATTAGGTTAGGTTAGGTTCGGATTCAAACCTAAACCTAACCCGATTGTCTATATATAATACTAAGAACCCGAAATTTCTTAGATCTAAACGTCTAAAGACTAGCTATATAGCTAGCTATATACTTCTATAGTTATAATTTTATACAATATAACGACTAATATATACTACATATACTACTAAAGGGCTAGCTAGATTACGATAACTTTTATCGAGTCTAGGTTATAGTAGAGTCTATATCCGAACATATACTAATCGTCTAGTTCCTACTAAGAAACCGAATCCGAACCTAAGTTCTCGGATTGTACCTAATCTACTAGGACGTCTAGCCTATAGCTTAAGACTCTATATGCCTAATCGCGTATAGAAAATAATAATCTAAAGGAGTATATTCGCAAGTTTATTAAAGCTCTAGATACTATTCCTAAGAAGAACTTCGAGAACTCTTAGTAGATCTAGCTACTTCTAAAAGGCCTTCTAGGACCTATATCTTAGTATATTTTCTAATAATGTAAGCTTACTAATAAAGATCCTAATAGCTTCCGTAACTTTAAGAGAATCTTAGAGTTTATTAAGTAAGATATTAATAGCTCTACTAACTATAGGAAGTTTATAGTTAGTAAGGAGAATAGGGATATTAATTTAGTCTACCTTACTTCTAAGTCTACTATTTCTACTCTAAGGTTCTTGCCTAAGTCTTAATCTACGCCTATAGTAGTAGTTAATACTAGTTAAGATAGTAGTCGTTACTAGACGGCCTAGTAGGTTAGGTACAATCCGAGAAATTAGGTCTAGGTTTGGTTTCTTAGTAGGAACTAGACGATTGGTTTAGGTTCGGGTTCTAGGACCTATACTAATTTTAGGTCGCAACCCGGACTTTTTCTAGTTTATATAAGCGTTACTAAAAAGACTAGCTATACTACTAGCTATATAAAGGACGCTTTACTTTCGTACTACTTAGTACTCTTTCTATAGTATCTACCTATTGCCTAGGTCGCTATTGCTATAGAAACCTTGCGTAGGTTACGTTATAAAATTTAGAGCTTTATTACTAATTCTTACCTTACGAAAACTTCGATATTAATATCCTATAATAACTACGTAAGATAGCTCGAGATAAGCGTCCTACTTAGCCTACTATACGTAGTAGTAATTAGTAACTATATAAAGGCGACTATAAGCTTAATAACTATATCGGTAATACGAAAAATAAACCTAGTAATCGCGTATCGAGCCTAAAGCGTTATAAGACAAAAAAGGAGTATTCTATATATAGGAAGACTATAGTAGACGTAAAGCAAGTCTTATAGATATCTAAGACTAAACAAGCCTTAAGAAAGAAGAAAAGAGCTAAGTAAACTATATTCCGATAGTAGCTAGAGAAGTAGAAGGAGAGACCTAAGTAGGAGAAAGCTATATTTTAGTAGAAAAGTAAGGCCGAATAAGAAGAGAAGCTATCTAGTCTAAGACTAGTCTTCTTATAGTAGAGGTATAGAGGATTAGTATTACTATAGCTAGCTATATAGCTAGCCTTATTGAATTTATTATTAATCGAATACTAATATAATCTAGGAAAGAGATTAAGGTAAAGGATAAAGAGGATCTATATAATAAATATGTAGTAGTAGATGTTTTAACTAGTATAAGCTTAAAAGAGATAGTACTCGACGATTACCTAATAGAATAGTACAATTAGAGCGACTTAGATATAAAAGATCTATCCGTAGATTCTAAGAACTAGGACTTTGTTAATCCGACTTAGCCTCTTACTCTAAGTTATCAAGCTAAGATATAAGAGGTAGCTAAGGAGCTTTACTACCTAAAATTTCTCGATATCAAGTTTCGTATAGTATATACATATTAGTATAAGGCTATTCATTCGATATAGAGAAAGCTATAGGCAATTAAGGAGTTTAAGAGGGATATATAGACTAAGGTCTAGATTAGAAAGCTATTGAAAGTAGTACGAAATAGTAGAGTTTAGGTATATCCTTTATAGCTAGCTAAAAAGTTAGGTCTTACTAACAATTCTATAGAAAGCTTTAAGTTAGGGACACTTCCCTATACTATACGAAATCTATATCCTTACTAAGCGTATAGTTATTCGAAACATTAATATATAGGATAAAAGCTTTCTACTATACTTTAGGAGTACGCCTCGCTTAGATTAGCCTAGCTACTAGCCTTAGAACTATGATCTCTACTACTACTACTTTAAGGATATAGTATGCCTAGGATGTAGTAGAGCAAAAGCTCTCTACTATTACTTCGATATCGAGAGGAAGTAGCTAGAGGAGACAAATAGGTACTATAAGATACTAGCTAAGCTAGGCTATAAGGGAATGTTAAAGCTAACGTACCTCTTAATAATATGTCTTAGTAATTCGAAAGATAGAATATATCTTAGCTTAGGATAAGTAGCTATAGACTATATATACTCTACTTATATAGTAGTAGATACTACTAGAGTATAGTAGACGACTAAAGATATAGTTATGTAAGATGCCGAGTAGATAGCTAGAGACTAGCTCGTATAGTAGTTTATATAACTACTAAAATAAAGATTATAAGTACGTAACTATATATCCCGGAATTTCTATCCTTCTTACTAGCCTAGCTACCTATATTATTGAAATTTTGTCTTGTACCTAGCTATCTTTAATTTTATATTATAGTTCGGACCTTTTTACCTTTCTTTCTTACTTTAATAGTAATCTATCTAACTATTAAAGCTCCTTAGGACTCTTAGTCGTTAATCCTAAGATTGCTATTAAAGTCGCTATTTTACTATATCTACAAGCTACTATGCCTCTAAATACTAACCTCCTTAATATTCCTACTATCCTAAATACTAGTTTATTACTAAGCCTACGAATAACAAGGTTGCAATTATACTCTAGATAGTTATTAGAAGTATAGACTAGATCTTAAGGACGAGGAGGAAACAATAGAGCTTTAAGTCTATCTATCTAAAGTCCTCTAGGGAGACGAAACAATACCTTACTATCGACTATTCGAACAAGAAGTAGTCTAGTAGGGGCTTAGTCCTTTAGTAGAGATAGTTAACGTTCTCGTTAATCTTCGGTATTAATAGCCTAACGAAATCCCTTCTCTCCCGAGAATACTTAATTAAGGGCCCTATTAGTTATTAATCCGGCTATCTTCGATAAACGGGATAATATTTATATCTAGAAGAAGGAATATTGCGAGTCTTTTTATTAATAGGTCTAAGAGACCTAGTAGAATATAGTAAAAAGCTCTAGTTATTCCTTACTTTAGAGGCTATACAATATCTAGAAGTTTCCTATTAATTAGGGAAGCAAGGGTAGGAATAGTTTTATCTAGAAGTATTTAACTAAAGGAGCTATATATAGGATAGTTGCTATACTCGATAGGCTTAAGGATTAGCCGATAGTAATATACAATTTCTATAGGCTAGTTATGAAGTATCTATTAATTAGGGATAGTAATACTACTACTACGAAGCATTTAAAGACTTAAAAGTATCGTTTAGTATAGGGGGATCGATAGGAGGAGATAGATACCGAATTTTAGACTAAGGTAAGAGTACTTCCCTATAGCTAGCTATATAGCTAGCTATACGCGAGCTATACGCTAGCTACTTAGGATATAATAAATAAGTCTAACAATATTATAGTTAGGAAAGAAGGACGCGTATATAGTTAATACTAGTAAGTATAGTCTCGAGGATTTCTATTAGCTAGCAAACGAGATAATTATCGTTAATAGGCTTCTAGAAGACTTCTTCGAGAGGGAATCGGTCTAAAAACGTACTACTACCTTATTAACAATCTATCCCTATTTCTATTAGTAAGTACTTATTATAGTAATTTCGCTTAAAATATAGAGAATACTATTAAAGAGATTAAGGATCTAGTAGCGCTAGCTAACCGAGTAGCGATCGCAATTAACGGCTAGTTAAATAGGACAATATAGGTATTATTCCTCTCTATTATACTTTATTTTATTAATAAGTAATAGAAATAGATAGATAGTAATTATATTGCTATACTATTCTAACTACTAGACAAGTAGCTATCCTTTGTTTATTCCTTAGGAGGGAAAAAGCCCTTTACTCTACCTTCCTAACTTCCTTAAAGCCCCTACTAGTTTCGTATAGCGTTAAAAACCTCTACGCTCTATTATATTGTTAGGGATACTAAGCCCTACCCTTGTTTATACTAGTCTTTTAAACATTAAGAGGTCCCTATATCTCTATCGCCTTAACTAGATTATGTCTACCTCCTCTAGTTTGGTATCCTTTCCCTTAACTTATTCCTTCATAGCTTTAAACTAGGTAGGAGGGATGTCTAGTTTAGGGGATAGAGTAGTATTCCTATCCCTTTCCTCCCCTTCCTCCCTCCCCTTTTAATATAGGTCTTTATTATTCCTCCTACTTTCTAGTTAACTTCTATATTAGCTCTCTACTAACTATGAACTATCCCTACCCTTACTTAGTATCTAGTTACGTAATCTACATTACTAGAAATTAGACTCCCTACGTTAGCTTCTATACTTAGGTATTCTTTATAGGCTACCTTATATACGGTATAAGGAGTGGTTTGTATTAGATCCCTAGCCTTTAGAACTAGCGTTATTGGTGCCCCTATAGGAGCTAGGGCCTAGGGGGTAAGTCTAGGGCTATACTCCCCTAGGGGCTATAGGCTATAGGGTTTACTAAGTACTTTGTCCTCTATATATCCTCCTCCTTTTAGTAATCTTTAAAACCTCCTCTTTAGTTATTCCTCCCTTCTCTTTAGGGTAATTAGTCCTAGGTTACTACTCTAGTTCCTTATCCCTAGGATAGATTCCCTCCCTAGAAAGGTTAGCCTATCGACTCGGTATTAGTTCTTGTAATAGTTATAGCTACGCTAGGCTCGATAGGTAGCCGAATAGTTTTCTAAATCGCTAGTCGCCTTAGAGCTAGACTCCTTTTACCTAGGCGCCCGCTCTTAGGATCGCTCTAGATAGGAGAGATTTAGCTCTATCGACGACGACGATAACGTCGTCGCCTCTAGGTTCGTAGCTAGTACCGCGTATAGGTACTCTCCTTCGCTAGCCAAGTAATAGAAATACTATAAGTTAATAATCGGATTTCCTAAAATTATAGGAATCTACTCTAGAGTAAATATACTAGGTTTAGTCTAAAAAGCGCTAGAGTAAGTTAGAGTTTATACTAAGCTAATTACTATTATAACGGATAACGTAAGTAATAAAAAAACGCTCTATAAAAGCTTGTAGATAGCCCTCTTAGTAGCTATCTTATACTAATACTAATTTTAGACGAGAAGTAGTTAAGAAACTTAGTTAAACTATTAAAATATAAATAATGCTATTTATTAGACTATTAGAGGATACTAACGAGGAATACGAGAACTATTCTAGGTCTAAGGACCCAACTAGTCTCGCAATAGCGTCGATAGATATAGACCTACTATTCGACGCGAGAGTAATAATCCCCTCCCCTAAGAAGTTTCCCTATCTAGCCTATATAGTACAAATCGCTATCTAGGCGCTATTTACGAAATTGAAGCTAGTACCTTAGAACGACGAGTAGTAGAAGATGTTAGACGAAAAGAAAGTATAGGATAAGCTAAGTACTTTAAAGGTAGCTATAAAAGCTTCTAAGGAATAGAGTCTTACTATAGTTATTTATAAAGTAAGTATCGCTAGTACTTATAGCTAGCTATATAGCTAGCTACTAGTTTTCTTAACTAACTAATCTAGATCCGCTAGATAGTAATCTATAGTAACTCTAGCTTATAGCGATAGTACGCGTTTATACTTATCTAGACAAACCTTATAGACAAGCCTCGGATTAATAGTAAGAGTATCGCTTAGAATAAGAAATAGTAAACCTAGCCTCTAAAACGACTACTTCGATTAACCTAGGATATTAAGACTAGATTCGACTCGTCGTTCTATATAGTAGTCTAAGTATGTAAACTACGCTATATAGTAGACTAGTACTATATTAATCAATGTATCGAATAGCTAGCCTTAATCGAGGTAGAGTAGAGATAGGCCGAATATCTTATTTCGATTATAAGGCTCTATACTATTATTACGAATATAGTAGGTAGGACCTAAGGACTAACGATCTATTAGGTACTTAGATATTATAACTAGCTCTTTAACGAACTAGATCGATCTATAACGAAGCTAAGTAAAAAAAGTATTCCTTAGAAGGTTATTATAACGAAGGTACTTATAGTATTAGAATAAAAGCTTGATAAATATTATTCCGCTACTTTCGAGATCTTCGGCAATATCTATAGTATCGTAGTCCTCCTTTATCTAACATAGAAGACTAAATTCTAGTAATAGGACGAGTAGAAGGATAAACTAAAATAGGAAGAGTACTACTACTTAGTATTAAAGGAGCTTATCGAGGAATACTCTAATTATATAGTATATAAAGCTAAGGGATAGCAACTATAGAAAAAGGTTAAGAAATCGCGAACATCGTTTATATTTAGTACCTAGGCCCCTAAATAGGACGAGATCGAGGCAAGGGGAGCTCTAGACGAACTCGAGATATATCGAAGGCAAAGTAAGTACTACTTTTAGTATAGTTATTACTATAAGCTATAAGCTAACGAGAATTAGATTTATCCTATCTTGCAAACGATTTCTTAGAGGATAATATATTAAGGATATAGTCTCGGATCGCTAAGAGCTATCTAATAATCGCTATAATTGCTCGAGATATCCTAGTAATCTCTAGAATAGGAATCGGAATAGAGTGCTCGTTTAGTATTAGATAGTATTAGTATCGATACAATCGAATATATAGTCTAACTATCTTTAAGATAATTATAATTAATCGGAATTTTCTTATATAGAAGAAACGTTTAGGAAAGAATAATCCTTATACCATAACGTTAGATAACTTACTTAAAGAGGAAGCGAGGATTAAGGAAGAGGAGAGTAAGAATTAGGATAAGGAAGAAGATACTCGATTTAGCCTTTTTATCTAATTAATTAGTAATAACGAGGAGGAAGGCAATAAGCCCTCGAAGTAAAAGTAGAAGCAATATTAAGGGGATCTAGATAGGAATCCTAAAAAGAGGATCTATAGATAGTAAGGTTAATAAAATTAATATAGCTAGCCTTATAGCCGTCTAGGTAAAGTCCCTTAGATCTATACCGAGCTCTAGGCACTATATATAGATATAAGTCGCTATCTATACATAGTTAGTTATCCTTATTATTATACTAACCTAAGTACTAACTATATGAGTTTTTAATAAAGTATACTATCTACTCTACTATATATACTCTATTTATCCTATAGTTGCTAGCCGGCTATATAGCCGGCTATAGTAAGTAGCTATTACCTTACCTATACTATACTCGTATAAGTATAGCCTATAGCCCCTCTAGTTTCTAATCTAATAAATCGCAATTCGTAGGCTTTAAGGAGAAATAGTTAGGAGGTAGTAGCTAAACATTATACAATACCTACCCCTCTATCTCTATACTTGTAGGATAGATACATTTAGTAGCGCTAAGGGATAAAGAAAGAAGGATAGCGATATAGCCTCGCTTATAGATAGAGGCTATACTAAGATCTATCCAATACGTAGAGTATAGATTATTTACTTTACTCTTTACTATACTTTCTCTACTAAGAATATATCTATACTCTTATTTAAAGAGCTATATCGTATAGTATATAAGATCGTATTAAACAAGAAGGACTAAGAGCTATATTAGAAGGTTATAGGCTTTAAGGAGAAATGGTTAGGAGATATAGTATAGCCGGCTATAGGTAAGAAGTTGTTATTATACCTATACTATACTCGAAGAAGTATAGCATATAGAGCTTCTCGCTTCCTATCTCTCGAATTCTATTAATAATAGTATAAAGGAGCTCGCTATAGATACCGCATTCTTTAGTATATATTAAGGAAGATCTTTTACGATATAAAGCGCTACTATATAACTACCGATAAGTATTAAGTAAAGTAACTAGAGGTTAAGCTAGAAAAACGCTAGGCTATATAGCTAGCTATAGGTAAGTAGCTATTACCTTACCTAGACTATAGTCGAAGAAGTATAGCTTATAGCGGCCCTAACTTCGTATCTAAAGAATTCTATCGATAATAGTAAAAAAGAGTTTGCTATAGATACTATACCTTTCGATCCTTTTATTAGGATATATTTATAGATACGATTTCTTAGCTCGGTAGCAAGCTCGAGCAAGTAATATAGCTTACTAGAAGTTAATAGTAATAGTACATTCTTCGTCTATTCAATAGTTACTAGCCGGCTATATAGCTAGCTATAGGTAAGTTACTATTACCTTACCTAGACTATACTCGAACAAGTATAGCTTATAGCGCCCCTAACGTTATTTCTAATAAATTCTATCGACGACGATAAACCTAAGGATAGAAAAGTATAACAAAAGATATAGAGGAAGATCTTATACAACGCATAGCGCTACTACGTAACTATAGATAAGTATTAAGTAAATTAACTAGAGGTTAAGCTAGAAAAACGGCCGGCTATACGGCCGGCTATAGGTAAGTAGGCGTTACCTTACCTAGACTATACTCGAACAACTATAGCTAACGACGCCCCTAACTTCATTTCTAATAGATTCTATCGACGACGATAAACCTAAGGGTAAAAAAGTATAATAAAAGATATAGAGGAAGATCTTATACGATACATAGCGCTACTACCTAACTATAGATAAGTATTAAGTAAATTAACTAGAGGTTAAGCTAGAAAAACGGTCGGCTATATAGCTAGCTATAGGTAAGTAGCTATTACCTTACCTAGACGATAATAGTACGCTAAAGTAGAAGACTTAATAGGCCTTATAGCTCGTCTACGCCTTTAATATAGGAAGCAAGATTCAATTTAAGGATATATAAAAAGTTATCTATAATAAGTTAAAGATACTCTCCTTTCTCGATAGTCTCGGAATATGTATTATTACGTATACTATCTCTTATGTAGGTACTATCGTTTAATAGTCTACTAATCTATTAGTTAGTATACGGCCGGCTAGCTATAGGTAAGCAATTGTTACCTTACCTATACTATACTCGAACAAGTATAGCCTACTACGCCTCTAGTTTCTTATCTTATAGTTTTAGAGTAACTTGTAGTAGGCGAAATGTTTCTAATAGAGCTAAAGATAGCATAGTAGGATTACTAGGTCTATATAGGTATACTAACGGATATCTTAATATATATAGACTACGTCTACTATACCGATTACTCCTAGCCTTCTATCTTTACTAAGTCTATAGGGCTCTTTTATAACTAGATCTTACGAACGCTATTATAACTAAATAGCGACGACCTCCTCGAGTATCTTACAAACCTTATCCTCTACTAGATTTAGATAGATCGAGATAGCGAGGATATATAGCTATATCTTATTAAGTTAGTTATATATATAGCTAGCTATAGGTAAGGAGTTGTTACTTTACTTGTACTTTACTCGAACAAGTATAGCTTACGGCGGCTCTAGCGTCGTATCTAAAGAATTCTATTAATAAAAATAAAAAAGAGTTTATTATAGATACTATGCCCTTCGATCCTTTATTAAGGCATATTTATAGATACGATTTCTTAGCTCGATAGTAAGCTCGAGTAAGTAATATCGCTTACTAGAAGTTAATAGTAATAGTACATTCTTCGTCTATCTAATAGTCGCTAGCCGGCTATATAGCCGGCTATAGGTAAGTTACTATTACCTTGCCTAGACTATACTCGAACAAGTATAGCTTATAGCGCCCTTAACTTTATCTCTAATAAATTCTATTAACGATAGTAAAAAGGAGTTCGTAAGAGGAACTATAGTATTCGATCTTATAGTAAGTAAGATTTTATATAATATATAGTACTACTTCGCTCGTAACGATCTTCGTATTAATTCCTCGACATCTTCGTATAATACTATAATAACGTATATATACTATTTATCTAAGCGTAGTCCTAAATTATACGCTACGCCTTTATATCTACGAAATTACAATATCTCTAAAGAAAGCATCTACCGGTAGAACTACTAATAAGTAACAAGTAAAGTAACTATAAGCTAACTTAGAAAATAGGGACTTTGTTAGTCTTAGGTAATATAGAGCTTAGGGCTATATAGCTAGCTCTAGGTAAGTAGCTATTACCTTACCTATACTATACTCGAACAAGTATAGCTTATAGTCCTACTAGCTTCTTATCTTATAAATCCTATCTATAATAGGGAAAAAGAGTTCTCTATAGATACTACCCTCTTCTAAGTATATCTCTTCAATGTACGAACCTTACGATATAATAGCCGAGGTAGAGTAGGCCTTTGCTCTATAGCTAGCTATATAGCTAGTCGTTTTTCTATTTATTATAAGCTAGTCGTAAACGTTACTATAATAACGTTTCCCTATATATATACCTAGTCTTCTTTTATCTATCCCTTTCTTCCTTTTATATCCTAGAAAAATGCCGTTATATAGAGATATAATTATCGACGACCTAGATAGACTTTTTAGTTCCTTTAACGATAGAAACTACTAAGATAATAGCTAAGAAATAGATCGCAAGTCGTTGCTCTCTCTTCCGAGAATACTATTATTATCTCTACCTATACTAACGTAAATAATAAAACTACGACTTCTTTAGGGTAAGTTAGCCTATATTCTATCTAATACTAGTACTAATTTTTTTTAGCTATAGTAGAAACTAACGAACAACCTATTCGTACTAGTACTACTATTAGTCGGAAAATATAGATTCCTTAGAAGAAACCTATAAGGAGCCTTCTAACTAAGAGCCCTCGGAAATAACGTAAAGGCTAGTTATAGCCTATAAAGTAGGCATTAAGATATAGGAAGAGTATCGCTTTTAAAAGCAATACTAGTAGTAAGAAGTTTAAGTAGAAGTAAGATATAGTCGCCCTCTAGGAGATTCGGTTCTATTAAAATACTAAAGATATAGATCTCTTAATAAATAAGCTTCCTTTCTAGTAGCTCGTTAGGGAGATAGTACTATATTATAAAGCTAATCTACGCTTTTAGAGTACTATAATTAAAGCTCTATAGGAAGTAAGTAAGGCGTTCTTAACGACTATATTCGAGTTAGCTAACCTACTCGCAATTTATACTAAAAGGATAACTCTATAGTAGAAAGATATATAGCTTATCGCGAAGATCTAGACGCAACTTTTAGGAGAATAATACTAACAATTCGAGATAGTTAGTCTAAGTCTTTATAGCTATTTCTTCGATACTTAGGATCTTACTATAGCCGGCTATACTACTAGCTATATATTTAGCTTTACCTATTATTTCAATATCGTATCGAATCCTACCTAGTCGTATATATATTGTCCTCTACTCTTACTATTATCGAGCTTTATTACGTTATTTTCGGTTATTGCTTATCGGATTTTTAACGTATAATCTCTACCTATAGCTAGCTATACTACTAGCTATAGATTTAGCTTTACTTATTATTTCGATATTGTATCGAAACTTGCCTAGTCGCGTATATTCTATCCTCTACTCTTACTATTATCGAGCTTTATTACGTTATTTTTAGTTATTACTTATTAGATTTTCTAATATATACTCTCTAACTATAGCTAGCTATACTACCGGCTATAGATTTAGCTTTACCTATTACTTTAGAATTATATTAAATCTCGCCTAGTCGCGTATACAATGTCTTCTACTCTTACTATTATCGAGGTCTTATTACGTTACTTTCTATTATTTTCTACTTACTTTCCTAGAAATAGTAGTAACGACGTTTTTGTTATACTAACCTATAATACAATCGCGTATAATAACAACTTTCTTTAATTTAGCTTTTATATTCTATATCGCCTATTCTTTGCCTATACTATAGTTCTATACCTTTAGTTATATACTTATTATATCTAGAATAGCTAGAAAGTCCGTCGCTAGCGCTACTAAGAAGAAGAAAGGTACTACTCGCGTCCGTTATAACGTCTACGCTACTATGTACTAGATTTAGAAAAGTAATACCTTTAAGCCTCGCAATCTTTAGAAGAAAGTAACTATAGGCGTAGGTTATAGACGTATAGATAGTAAGTTCCTCTCTTTGTATAGCTAGCCGTATAGCTAGCTATATAGCTAGCTATAACTAATTATCTTTTAGAAAACGTATTATAGTAGATTAAGACTATGTAAATGTCTACTAATCTTATAATCGCGTAAGCGCTATTTCAAAGACTAGTTAAATAGTTAATCTACGATACTAGCGTTATAGGCGCTACCGAGTTCTACTACTAACATAATGCTATCGAGGTATTACGTAAGGCCTCTAAAGTATACCTTACGACCTTTTTCGAGTATATATTACTCCCTAACTTCCTTAATATATACTAACTCTATATAGCTATTAACCTACTAGCTATTTATACTAAGCGTATTACTATTTAGTAGAAGGACATTGTTATACTAAGTTTGCTTCTAAAGGGCTATAGTATCTTTATTAGAGATATAGACGTTAGCGAGAATCTATATAAAAACTACTATAAGTAATAAAGGACTAGAAGGGTAGCTATTAGTACTATACTATAGAAAGAAATAACTACTCTATCCTTAAGAACTACGATACTAGTAGTATATATAGAAGAAATAACTACTCTATCCTTTAGGACTACGATAATAGTAGTATACATAAATAACAATATGTTCTCTATCTCGATATTTCGAAATTCCTACCTTTCTAATATTTCTATTTTTCGCTATAAACCTATTAAGTTTTTAGGTTTGAACCTAGACAAAATCCCGGTTCCCTAAGATTAGACCTAGACAATTAGGTTAGGTTTAGTTTTGAACCCGAACCTAACCTAAACTAACCTACTAGGACGTCTAGTCGTTAGTCTACTAAATTAAGAGAATAAATAATTTAATTAGTTTATTAATAAGTTTCGTTCCCTTAGTATTAATAAACTAAAGATATTAGTTACTACTACTAGGAAGCTTAGTACAACTTAGAAAGTATCTAATACTAGTAGTTATATTAACGATATTTATTTAGA
This sequence comes from Pseudocercospora musae, assembly GCA_001578225.1. NCBI lineage: Eukaryota > Fungi > Ascomycota > Dothideomycetes > Mycosphaerellales > Mycosphaerellaceae > Pseudocercospora > Pseudocercospora musae. Next base: position 79,206 of record LFZO01000202.1, on the reverse strand, counting down.
TATACCTATAGTAGACGTCTTCGCTAGTTAAAGGAATAGGAATATAAGAAAGATTTATCCTAATCTCGAAAGTAAGTATTAGATACATAGTAGTATTAATTATATATAGAGCGACTATCTAGTATAAAAGGAGCTTATAGATAGGAATTAGGAGCTACATAAACAAGTAGAATAGTAAGACGTAATATAGTAAGTCTAGCGAGTAGATACTATACTAGTAGGACCCTATACTCCGAAGCTAGTAGTTATTCTACTATTACTTAAGGCTAGATATATACTAATCTATTAGGAGGTTCTACATAATATTATCTTCGTAGCTATCGCTAAGCGCAAAGGTAAGAGAGTTAGGAAGCTTCTAGATAACGAACGTACTAAGAATAGATCTATTCCTACTATAGCTATTAAAGTAGCTATAATAATATAGAACGACTAGCTAATTATAGATATGTATGGCCTCTAAGGGAGAAAGAGTAGTAATGATATAGATATAGTTACTATAATATCTACTATAATAAGATCGTAGACTAAGAGCCCATTAAGGCCTAGTACTTTCCCTACTAGTACACTAAATTAGAAGACTATTAATAAGGTTAAAGAGTAGCGGGAGATAGTTACTAAGACTAAGAACCTCGTTACTACTTAGTAGAGGGCCTAACGATAAGCTAGCGCTATATCTAGTACCTCGTCTAGTACTATATCTCCTACTAGTACTATCGTTTCTACTATACTAGAACCCAAGATCGCTAAGACTTAGGAAATCGAGATAATAGATAATACTAATAACTCGCCTCCTAGGCCTAGATAGCCTAGTAGGTTAGATATAACCTAAGAAATTAGATCTAGGTTTAGTTTCTTAGTAGGAATCGTACAATTAGTATAGATTCGAGTTCTAGGATCTATACTAATTTTAGGTTAGAATCTAGACTTTTTCTAGATTATATAAGCGTTACTAAAAAAGCCGGCTATACTACTAGCTATATAAAGGAAGCTTTACTTTCGTACTACTTAGTAATCCTTCTAGTATATCTACCTATCGCCTAGGTTACTATTACTATAGAAACCTCGTATAGATTACGTCATAAATTTTAGAGCTATATTACTAATTCTAATCTTACGAAAACTTCGATATTAATATCCTATAGAAACTACGTAAGATAGCTTACGAGAAGCATACTACTTAACCTACTATCTATAGTAGTACTTAGTAATCTATATTAAGGCGACTACGAGCTTAGTAACTATATCGGTAACGTAGATAATAAACCTACTAATCGCGTACCGAGCCTAAAGCGTCGTAAGATAAAAGAGGCGTATTCTATATATAGGAAGACTATAGTAGATACAAAACGAGTCTTATAGATATCTAAGACTAAACAAGCCTTAAGAAAGAAGAAAAGAGCTAAGTAAACTATATTCCGATAGTAGCTAGAGAAGTAGAAGGAGAGACCTAAGTAGGATAAAGCTATATTTTAGTACAAAAGTAAGGCTAAATAAGAAGAGAAGCTATCTAGTCTAAGACTAGTCTCCTTATAGTAGAGGAATAGAGAGCTAGTATTACTATAGCTAGCTATATACCTAGTCTTATTAAATTTATTATTAATCGAATACTAATATAATCTAGGAAAAGATTAAGGTAAAGGACAAAGAGGATCTATACGATAAATCTATAGTACTAGATATTCGAACTAGTGTAAGCTTAATAGAGATAGTACTCGACAATTATCTAATAGAATAGTACGAATAGAGCAACTTAGATATAAAAGATCTACCTATAGATTCTAAGAATTAGGACTTTATTAATCCAAGTTAGCCTCCTACTCTAAGTTATTAAGCTAAGATATAAGAGATAGCTAAAGAGCTTTACTATCTAAAAGTTTCTTAATATCGAGTTTCGCGTAGTATATATATTAGTATAAGGCTATTTTATTTAATATAGCGAAAGCTATAGGCAATTTAGTAGTTTAAGAAGGAGATAAAGACTAAGATCTAGATTAGAGAGGTATTAAAGGTAGTAGGAAATAGTAGAGTTTAGGTATATCTAGTATAGCTAGCTACATAGCTAGTAGTAAAGTTAGGTCTTACTAATAATTCTATAGAGAGCTATAAGTAAGGAACGCTTTCCTATACTATACGAAATCTATATCCTTCCTAAGCGCGCCGTTATTCGAAATATTAATATATATATATATATATATATATATATATTCTTATATTACTATACTATTCTACCTATTAGATAAGTAGCTATCTCTATTTATCTTAGAAGATAAAAGCCCTTAGTCTAGGGCCTTTAGTATAAAATCCTTTATCTCCTTCCTATTATATAGAATTCTATCCCTATCTTCTATTTTTAGTTTAGTCTTAGGATATAGAAAGGATCTCTATAGCTCCTTCCTTTTACTAAGCTCCTATTTCCTATGTCCTTTCCTCTTCCTCCTCTAGTTCCTCCCTTATAAGGAAGAACTACTGTAAAAGCCCCTTCCTAATTATCTACCTAGTTACCTTGTTTTAGCCTTTCTTAGTCTAGGTAATCTTATACTATAATAATCCTATCTATTAGAGGAATTAATTCCTTATTCCTTATCTCTCTAGATAGAAGAGTATTATATATTTAGATATCTAAGCTCTATATCTATATATATACTCTAGTATTTTGCCTAGGACTCTGCTCCTTATAAGGTATATATTTAGGCTAATATGTTTAGTCCTAATTAGTATTACTATTATACTTTACTTCCTAGACTATCCTTAGTATAGTTCTCTTCCTCTTATCCCTTCTTACTAGAGCCCTATTAGGCTTCTTCTAACTTAGTTCTTCTATTAAGTATTCTATCTCTAGTATATCTACTATAATTTAGGTATTATTCCTCCCTATTAGATATAGTCCCTAGTTTATCTATTAACTAGTACTATAATCTCTCTATATCTTATCTCTAGATCTTATATCTAGGCTAGGTCCCTTCCCCTTCTATGTTCTCTTTAGATCTACTTATATCGCTCTTAAATTTAGTAATAGGTTTATTATCTATCTTAATAGACTATTGTCTTATTATCTCTTATATATATAGATAGAGGGAAAGGATCTATATTTCCCTTTAGAGGATCCCTTCTATAATACTTTTATATACTTCTATAATATGCCTAAGTACCTAGTTTTAGATCCTCTCTAGTAGTAGGATAGTTCCCTTTCTATATCTAGGTAGTCCTTCTAGTATTATCTAGACCTTAGCCCTATATATTATTATAGGCCTAATGATAGCTATATATAAGTCCCTTGCCTTCTAAACTAATATACCCTATATAGATTTATATAGTCTCTAGAGATAATATATCTAGGATATGCCTTTCTTTACTACTTTCTCAATATATAGGCCCTATTATAGCTTACAATTGACCTAAACTCCTAGTAGTATAAGGGATAGAGCTAGCCTATCCTTAAATCCTAGTATATTAACTATAGCCTATAGGTTATATCTTATTCTATTCCTAGTAAAGTAGATAAGCTAGTACTTCTATAGTATAAAGGTAGTACTATATTTAGCTACCTATTATATATACTTATTATATACTATCTTAAGCTTTCTATAGTTTCCTTATATACTTTTTCTATATATAAGAATGTTAGAGTTATCTATAGAACCTATTACTATAGTTTCTCTTTCCTCTAGTTTAGGAAGGAGTATAGAGGTAGAGAATAGGAATAGGATTAGTAAGAGGATTAATCCTTGTAGTATACTACTTGTCTAGGATCTTGCCTAGTCTATATATTCTCTAAGTCTAAGATATATAGTCCTATCCTAGAGGAAGGACTAATAACACTATATAAGATATTATAGATATACCTTTATTCTAATATTATATATTAATCTTTAATATAATATATTATTAAAAGCCCCTAATATATTAAGGCATAGTATAGATACTTCTATTATAATATCTATCTTCTAGATAGTCTAGACCTACTCTATAATTAGCTCTAGGACTAAAATAGTTAATCTTCCTAGTCTTACTTCTATCTAGGATTAGGGAAGGAGGTCCCTATCTTTAGCTTCTTTACTTATCCTCTTTGTAATAATATCCTCTAGGACTTTTAATAAGGTACTTAGTAGTATAATTAGTCTATAGGCCCCTAGCTTAGTATAGTCTAGTTTCTATAGTTTCTTTAGAATAACTATTATATAGTACTTAAAGGGTTTAGGATAATATCCTTATTATAGATATACTATAAAGAACTAATATAGTAGGGACTTAAGCTCTAGTCTATATTACCTAAGTAGTAGGTTAAGGATCTAGTTAGGTCCTAGGGCCTTACTATTTAGGAGCTTATTAAGTATCTTCTAGAGTTCTCTAGATAGGACTTCTTCTTCTATTTAGAATAGCCTTAGATAGGTTATATCCTATATATCTTTTAAGTTAGCTTCCCTTAGTTCTAGGAAGAAGTGTTAGGCTAGTACTTCTACTTTGCCTTAGTTCTCTACGTATATTATACTATCCTTAACCCTAATTTCTAGGAATTAGGATAGGGGATTCCTTTAACCTATTTCTTCCCTAGCCTATCTAGCTAGCTTCTATATCTTCTCTAGGTTCTTAGTAACTTCCTTTATTATTATCCTCTAGACCGAGTTCCTATCCTTTCTAATCTATTTACCCTTATTATATAATACTATAAGGTATATAGCTAGGCTCTCCTCTATTATATTCTAGCTCTATTTCCTCTTTAGGTATCTTTTCTTTTTTACTACTTTGCTAGACTCCTTTAACTATATTGTCTTAGTATAGTTAGAGGATTTCGCCTTTAGAATGTCCTCCTAAACTACCTTAGTTAGTATCTCCTATATCCTTTAAGCTATTATATCTAACTACTATAGTATATCTATTAATTTAGTAGTAATTACTATTACCTTCCTTTCTATTCTTATCCTAATCTTATCCTATCCTATCTTCTTCTATTAGGATCTCTATATTTAGGCTCTTATACTAGTCTTAGCCTATAGAATTATAGTTTAGATTAGTATATAGTCTAATCCTATTTCTAAGTCTATTCTTGTCCTATATTCTTATATATTTTACTAGATCCCTAGAGTCCCGAATATTAAGTCTAGGATCTAGTAGCTCCTAGGAGTCTCCTATATAATAGTACCTAGCTCTAAGAGTAGGTTAAGGTAGGCCATTTCTACAATTATAATTAGATAGTCTAATACCTAGTATTAGTTTTAGGCATTGTTTACTTCCTATCTAGAATAGTATAGGTTAAAGTCCCTAAGTAGTAGGATTTCTTCTCCTTTCCTTCCCTAGGCTACCTCTTCTACTAAGAGGAGAATACCTAGTATATAGTCTCTAGTAGGGCTAGATAGGTTATAATAGTTAAGGATATTAATCTACCTATCTCCTATATAGAGCCTTACTATAATTAGGTCTCTAGAGTACTCCTTAATACTCTATACTTTTATACTAAAATCTTTAGATATATACAGTAGTCCTTAGGTAGTCTATCCCTAGATATATAGTATAGTATCCTAGATATATTACTATGTCTTTACTTGAGGGACTAACCTATAGTTCTTAGATTGTAATTATATAGTAGATCTTATATATACTATAGTTAATATTGTACTACAAGATAGTAAGCTTCCCTTAGATATTACTTATTTTAGGTATATTAGTATATCGATATATCCTCTATATCTTTATTATTTAGGCTCTAGCTTAGTTACTCTTCCTATCCTTAGGATAGGAGGAATAGGAAGGAGATTTTATTATTCTAGGATCTACCTTCTAGGATAGTAGAGTTTGTATCTACTAGTCTCCTTAGTAGTTCTCTTAATCTATTATCTATTTCCTAGTCTAGTCTTATACTTAGTATTTTAGCTTTTCTCTTAGACCTAATAGTTATCTATTCCTCTATATCCTTTAGATAGGTTAGGTAACTCTAGCTCTTAGTTACTTAGGTCCTAAATACCCTTGCTTTAGTAATAGCTACTTGTTATACTTTATATAATAGTAACTATACTATATAGGTACCTTAGTAGTTACTATCTTTCTTTAATGTTCCTTAGTACTTATTAGTTCTATATAGTCCTAGGGATTTTCTATATACCTATTTAGCTCTATAGTACTTTATAATATAACTAAATTGCCTATACTTGAGATACTATATAGGTCTCTAGGCTAGCGAAGGAGAGTACCTATACGTAGTACTAGCTACGAACCTAGAGGCGACGACGTTGTCGTCGTCGATAGAGCCAAATCTCTCCTACCTAGAGCGACCCTAAGAGTAGGTACCTAGGTAAAAGGAGTCTAGCTCTAAGGCGACTAGCTATTTAGAAAACTATTCGGCTACCTATCGAGCCTAGCGTAGCTATAACTATTATAGGAACTAATACTAAGTCGATAGGCCAACCTTTCTAGGGAGGGAATCTACCCTAGGGACAAGGAACTAGAGTAGTAACCTAGGACAAATTACCCTAAAGAGAAGGGAGGAATAACTAAAGAGGAGGTTTTAAAGATTACTAGAAGGAGGAGGACATATAGAGGACAAAGTACTTAGTAAACCCTATAGCCTATAGCCCTTAGGAGAGTATAGCCCTAGACTTGCCTCCTAGGCCCTAGCTCCTATAGGGGCAATAACAATATTAGTTCTAAAGGCTAGGTATCTAATATAAACTACTCCTTATACTATCTATAAGGTAGCCTATAAAGAATATCTAAGTATAGAAGCTAACGTAGGGAGTCTAATTTCTAGCAATATAGGTTACGTAACTAGATACTAAGTAAGGGTAGGGATAGTTCATAGTTAGTAGAGAGCTAATGTAGAAGTTAACTAGAAAGTAGGAGGAATAATAAAGACCTATATTAAAAGGGGAGGGAGGAAGGGGAGGAAAGGGATAGGGGTACTACCCTATTCCCTAAACTAGACATCCCTCCTACCTAGTTCAAAGCTATAAAGGAACAAGTTAAGGAAAAGGATTTAAACTAGAGGAGGTAGACACAATCTAGTCAAAGCGATAGAGATATAGGGACCTCTTAATGTTCAAAAGACTACTAGAAACAAGGGTAGGGCTTAGTATTCCTAATAGTATAATAGAGCGTAGAGGTTTTTAACGCCGTACAAAACCGGTAGGGGCTTCAAGGAAGTTAGGAAGGTAGAGTAAAGGGCTTTTTCCCTCCTAAGGAATAAACAAAGGATAGCTACTTGTCTAGTAGTTAGAATAGTATAGCAATATAATTACTATCTATCTATATAGGTCTCTATTTAGGGTTAAATACCTCTATAGTAAGAAGTATACTTTAAGATACTAGGCCTCTCTATATAATATCTTAAATATAGAACTAAGAAGAAAACTATATCTAACTCCTAGGCTAAGGCGTAAGCGCCTACAAGTATAGGAGATACAAGTACAACTCTCTAGAAATAACTAAGTAATAGTAGTCCTAAGGAAAGGTAGAGAAAGGGAGGAATCTAGCCTCTATCCTAAAGCTAAGCTAAAGGATAACTAATATCTAAACTACGCCCTAAAGGCCTAAAAGACTAGCCTAACTAGCTAAAAACGAACGGAAATATATAGAAGAATCTCTAAACCCTTATAGACGATATCTAAAAGGCACTAGACGCTCCCTAGGCCCTAGACTTCCTATCCCTCCTCTCCCTCCTCTAATAGGCCTAAACCCAACTCTTATACTAACTCAAGAATACTAATATAGTTAGTATACTCTAAACCTATATATAGAACCTTCAAATCCCCCTAAAGATATCCGAACTAAGAATATAGATATAGGCTACCTCCTAAGGCTAGCTAGCTATACTAAGTATATAGAGAATTCCCCTAGAAAGTTATATAATTACTATAAGGATTAGTTAGAAGGAAGAGTAAGAAAAAACAAAAGGTCTTACTAACTAAGAGATACTATAGGGACTTAGAGATCTAGGGATAATTACTATTAAGAAACTTAAGAGTAGTAATCTAAGGATCTTTATAGTATCTAAGCCTACTAAAGACAAGTTAATAAGGAAACTAGGGAGATACAAAAGATACTCCCTAGTACTATAGTAGAGGCTCTAATATACTAGGTACTAGTCTATAGCTTTGGGACTATAGGATTCAATCGTAAGGACTTTAGCTATATCTATAAGATCTAGGAAGAGAATAGGAGACTCTATCCAAATCTCAAGATATCCTAGCTAGCCTAGCTAAAAAGCCTAAAGGCTAGGAAAGGCAAGATATACTCCTCTTTTATCCTAGGCATATAGAGCCTAGCCTAAGTAAGGGATATCATATAGAAAGGCCTAGTATCTTAAGGTATCCTCCTTGAGTCCTTACTATAGAGGAGTTTAATCCAAAGTAGAGACTTATACAATACCTTAAGTATAGACAATTTAGGTATATTGTAGAGTACTATAGAGCTAAATAGGTATATAGAAAATACGTAGGACTATATCGGATAGACGAATACTAAGGAATACTAAGGAAGTATAGTAACTATTAAGGTACCTATATAGCGTAGTTAGTATTATATAAGGTAAAACAAGTAGCTATTACTAAAGTAAGGGTATTTAGAGCCTAAGTAACTAAGAGCTAGAGCTATCTAATTTATCTAAAAGACCTAAAGGACTTAGAAGAATAGACAACTATTAGATCTAAGAGAAAAGCTACTAGAAACATAAGCCTAGACTAGGAAATAGACGATAGGTTAAGAAGGCTACTAGGGAGACTAGTAGGCGCTAACTCTACTATCCTAGTAAGTAGATTATAGAATAACAAAATCTCCTCCCTATTCCTCCTAGCTATAGGTTAGGAAGGGTAACTAAGCTAGAGCTAGAACTATAAAGCTATAGAAGACATATAGGTATACTAGAATACCTAGAATAAACAATAGCTAAGGAAAGCTTACTATCCTATAGTACAATACTAACTATAGTATAGACAAGATCTAGATCCTATTCCTCTAATAGCTAGACCTAAAAGACTATTACGTAGTTAGATTCTAGGAACTATAGATTAGTCCCTTTAACAAGACTATAGTAGTATACCTAGGATACTATACTATACTCCTAGGCGTAGTATAGCTAAGGGTTACTATATATATATCTAAGGAGATTAATACGTAGATATAGAACACAAGAGAATACTCTAGGGTTATAATTATAGTTAGACTCTATAGAGGAGATCGATAGATTAATATCCTTAACTACTATAACCTATCTAGCCCTACTAGAGATTATATCCTAGATATCCTCCTACTAGTAGAGGATATAATCTAAGGGAAGGAAGAAGAAGAAGAGATTATCCTACTAGGGGATTTCAACCTATACTATCCTAGGTAGGGAGGGAATAATACCTAAAACTAGTATTAGGCATTAGACTACCTTATTATAATTATAGCAAAGGCCTACCTTAACCTAGTACTAGAGCTAGGTATAATTATATAGGAGACTCCTAGGAGCTACTAGACCCTAGACCTAGTATTAAGGACTATAGGAATCTAATAAAATATATAGGAATATAGAACAAGAATAGACTTAGAAATAGGATTAGACTATATACTAATCCAAACTACAATTGTATAGGCTTAGACTAGTACTAAAGCCTAGGTATAAAGACCTTAATAGAAAAAGGTAGATTAGGATAAGATTAAGACGAGGATAAAGAGGGAGGTAAAGGAAATCGCTACTAAAGTAATAGATATACTATAATAGATTAATACAACAGCCTAGGAGGTATAGGAGATACTTACTAAGGTAACTCAAGAGGATATCCTAAAGGCTAAGTCCTCTAAGTATACTAAAATAACCTAGTTAAGGGAGTATAGTAAAGTAGTAAAAAAGATAAGATACCTAAAGAGGGAGTAGAGTTAGGATAGAATAGAAGAAAGCCTAGTAGTATATCTAAAAGCCTTATAGGCTAGAGGCAAATAGATTAGGAAAGATAGGAACCTAGGCTAGAGAGCTATAGTTAAGGAAATTACTAAGGATCCTAAGAAGATATAGAAGCTAGCTAGATAGGCTAAGGAGGAGGTAGGCTAGAGGAATCCCTTTCTATAATTCCTAGAGATTAGGAACGAGAATAGTACAATATAAGTAGAGAACTAAGGGAAGGTAGATATACTAGCCTAATATATCTTTCTAGAGCTAAGGAAAGCTAACTTAGAAGATATATAAGACATAACCTACCTAAGCCTATTCTAGATAGAAGAAAAAATTATACTAGGAGAACTCTAGGAGATACTTAATAGGCTCCCTAATAGTAAAGCCTTAAGACCTAACTAGATCCTTAACCTACTACTTAAGGAATATAGATAGGAACTTAGATCCTTACTATATCAATTTTTTATAGTATGCCTACAATAGGGATACTATCCTAAACTATTTAAATACTCTATAATAGTTGTCCTAAAGAAACTATAGAAGCTAGACTATACTAAGCTAGGAGTATATAGACCTATAGTACTACTAAATACTCTAGTAAAGGTTCTAGTCTATACTAAGAGCTATTATATAAGTATTAGGGTCTATTAATCTACTAGTTACCTAGTTTAGAAGATATCGCTATTCTTTAGTACTATAGTAGGAAAGCTTAGTATACTAGCTATAGTAGAGGATTATTATAGGGATTTATTAATAGTACTTTCTTCGAGTCTACGAGACTATAGGACTATTAGAAATAGCTTAGTATATACGCTAGATATTATAGTACTAATAGTAAGAAGATCTAGTATATAACTACTCTAGATAGATTAATTATCTACGCCTCTAAGCCGTTTCTTAGATCTACTAACGACTAGTAAATATATAAGGAGTCTAGTATCGAGTAACGTCTATACTAACTCTTTAAGGGCCGTAATAAGGAGCTATATCTCTATATTGATAGTACCTATTAATCTTACTATAGTATAGTTAATCTATTTAGAGCTACTACTAGTAGCTAGAGATATATAACTAATAAATAATACTACGTTAGCTTCTTCTACTTATAGGCTTATATTAGTATAGAAATAGTATTTAGCGATAACTAGAATCTCTAGATATATCTAAGTAGTAGAAAGATACTCTAATTAGCTTATTAATCTATATTAGTATACTATCTAGTATCTATATTATTATAAAACTACGTAGTTTGCTTATAATATAAGGATAAGGATCGGTTAGATCTAATTAGTTAGATCTTTAATTACGTATTCCTAATAGTTAAAAACGATCTTATAGGTACTATATAAAAGGGATATATAATACATAGGATATAGTACTCGATTAGAACTACTCAAATTACTAAAGAAGAAAGAGAAGGGAGGTATCTAGAGAGAAGATATATGCCTATAGGCCAAGGTAGGCTATCCTAGCCCTCCTTGGCCTATTTCGACTCTAGATAGACTAACTAGGCCTATAATCGTAACATTGCCCCTCCCCTCTATAGGCCTACGTCCTAGAAGCTAGGAATAGAAGACTTTACTTATAGTCTATTATTATATATAAAGGGCGCTTACTATTATTCAAAAAGCTTACTTAGGTAGTAATAACGCTATCGCTATAGCTACTATAGGGATTTAAGCTATCTAAGTCCCTTTAATTTAATCCCTTTTATAATACATATCTACTAGGTATAATCTCTACTACTACTACTACTACTACTACTACTACTACTACTACTACTACTACTACTACTACTACTACTACTACTACTACTACTACTACTACTACTACTACTACTACTACTACTACTACTACTACTACTACTTCTACGCTTAGTACTAGTAGTAGCTAACTATCGTCGATCCTTCTCGAGGCGATTTAGGCTAACTTAGTATAGTAGCTCCCCTTTTTCTAGTAGTAGTACCCTTTTTAGTCCTTACTAGCTATCTTTATAGTACTTTAAGTCTTCTTAGCCTATTTCGGCCTAATAGTAATCCGTATAAAGTTTAATAGCAATCCGTACTTTAATTGTACTAATATTATATAGAGCTATACTAGCGGAAGCTATATTATCCTTCTTAAGGCTATATGCCCCTAAATCGACCTATCTAACTATAAGGAGGACCTTACTAACGAGACTAAGTACTTCGACTATCTAAAGTATACCTCTTATAGCTTAGGCTACTTCTAAGTAGATTATCTTAGTTCGAGATAGATCGAATAAGGCTAACTAGTATCTAGATTCCTATAGAATATAAGCCTACTATTAAGGTAGCTAACGGATTGTACTAGGAGGCCCTAGATGCCCTAACTAATAGTAAGAAGACTAGAGAAGCCTACTAGGCTTATATAGTAGTCTATAAGAAGGTTAAGAAGTATGTATTATCCTATATAGAGTCGATTTGTACTAACTAGGGCCCTCTAGGAAGTACCTACGTTTCGAGGATACTAGTAACCTCTATACTTATATAGGTAAGGCTAAGTTTAATATATCTAGTCTATTTCGATCCTCTTTATCCTAGTCTACCTTAGCTAACTTTATTTAGGTCTATAGAAGGACTACAATACTACGATAAAAGAGGAGATAGAGTATAATCTAGCTACTAGGATATGTTTAGTTCCCTTTAACTCATTTCGGCCCTAGCTAGTCCTATTCGATTAGATCCTAACTAAGAAGTATAAGTATATTAGAAATAGCTATGTTTCGTTCTAAAAGAAGATAAAGGAACTAGAGAGAGACTAGTAGGAGATCGTAAAGGGCCTAAGTATCTATCTTTAGTTGTATATAGGTTAAGTTAAAGCGTTTTAGTATAGTCTAGGTCGTATGCCTACTAGCGAGGCCTACATAGCTCTTATATAGCTAGTAAAGGAGATACTAAGTACTAACGACCTATCTAGAGAGTTCGTAATCCCTTATAAGCTCTTTCGAGGCTAGTAGGTCGATAAGGATTCTTTTAGTACCTAGTAGGGCCTTCTTAGATCGAGATAGCCTATTTGTTTCCTTAGTATAAGTTAAGTCTTAAATTAGTAGCTCTAGTTGCCCTTAGTTAGCCTATTTTAGGCTATTAGAGTTCCCTTAAGTAAGGAATTAGCTAGGTATACCTAAATGTATTTAACTAAGGCTAGGTATCCTCGAGTTTGTCTATTTAATCTCGTTTCGCCCTATCTATACCTATCTCTATATCTATTATATCTCGTTTAGGTATATATTACTAAGTATAAGGATACTAGGTCTATAGTAGAAGAGGAGAGTACATTTAGTACTAGAAGGGCTTATATCTATATTGCGTTACTACTCTATAGTAGTATATATCCTATTAATACAAAGAGTAGATACTACCTCGTACTTATATTCCTTTAGGGCCTCTTCTAGCCTTCTATCTATCTAGCGAACGCCTTAAGAGCCGCCTTGCTTAGGTACTCTACTAGTTCCTAGATATTCTTCTCTTCTCTATATCCCTTCTAGGATACAAGGTATTCCTACTTTCCCTTAGGCCTCCTTTCCCTTTAGAGGATCCTTTCGACCTTGTATATATCTAGGTCGCTCGTCTATATCTTAGGTAGGTCCTCCTAGTCCCTTTAGATTACTTCTAGCTCGAGATAATCCTCGAGGAAGAATATATAGAATATAGGATATATATTGAAGTCCTTAGGTAGCTTAAGGTAGTAAGCTATATCGTTAACTACCTTCTATACTCGGAAGGGCTTTATATATTTATAGTCTAGCTTCTTCGACTAGTAGACTATATCGAGGAACCTTGTATTAAGGTATACCTAGTTACTAACGGCGTAGGTTTTAGGCTTCTATCCTTTGTCGTACTATCGAGCCTAATATTTCTTTGCCTTCTCTAGCTAAGCCTTTAGGCTATCTCGAATGCCTTTTACTCTAGCTATAATGTCTTAGCTTAGGGTACCTTCCCCTCTATCTAGGGCATTTTAGGCTATCTAGAATAGAGTAGATCCTAAACGTTATACGTCTAGAAGGGCATTGCCCCTATTACTATATACTAACTATCGTTATATACGAACTCGGCTAGGCTTAGGAAGTATACCTAGTTATCCTACTCGAAGTTATAGTAATTACGTAGGTACTACTCTATAGTCTAGTTCTAGCGCTTAGTTTAGCTATCTATCTAGGGATAGTAGGTAGTACTAAGGCCCCTATAGACCCCTATATAGTAGTAGAGACTACTCTAGAACTTAGAGGTAAGGATTAGTCCCCGATCGGACGTAATAGACTATAGGATACTCTATAGATAGATAACCTTCCTTAAGAAGATATCTACTAGCCCTTTAGCCGTAATTTCCTTCTAATATAGGATATAATAGGCTATCTTAGAGTACCTATCTACTATAATAAGGATGCTATCGTAGGTCTAACCTAGGATAGTACTTAGGAATAGATCTATAACGAAGTCGAGAGTTAGATCCTTCTATAATATCTTAGAGGATTTCTCTATATAAAGTATCCTAGAGGACAAATGCCTCTATAGCTTTACTTAGGTATATGCCTTGTAGCTACGTACACAATCCTTAATACAGTGCCTAACTTTAGGCTAGTAGTATCCTCTTTGTACTAGCTACAGGATCTACTCGAATCTAAAGTACCTCGATATAGGATCGTTATAGTAGAGCTAGAGCGTTTCTAGGCGAAGTAGGCCTACTAGTATATATATTATATCCTAGTAGAAGAGGAACCCTTAGGATTCCTTCTATTACGCTAGCTATAGCTATTGTAACTTGTCTCTACTCTAGAGAGCTATCTTAATCCTAATCGCCTTAGCGTTAGTCTCTAGTACTATCCGAATAGTATTTGTAAGGCTATTCTATATCTCCCTAACCTTAGCTACCTTAGCAAGGTAGACAAAGGGCTTACTATATCCTTCTAGTCCTCGTTGTACTAAGGCAATCCTTATCGATCTATTTTAGGACTCCCTATCTATAAGTTGCCTCTATAGCCTCTTAAGGGAAGTACGCGAGTCCTCCTCGTTTAGCTAGTAGCTAGAGTAGTTAATATTTATGTAGTCGGGGTACCTACTAGTCCTATCGGCTATCCTATTTTCCCTTCCTAGGTAGTATAAGATATAGAAGTCGAATATAGCGAGCTACTTAGCCTAGCGAACTTGCTACCTTATAAGCTCCTTAGTCGTTATAAACTATCTAAGGTTATTATAGTCTATAACAATCTCTACTTAATACTATACGTTCTCTAAGTAGTAACGCTAGTACTTGAAGTACTCGACTATTCCTAGTATCTTACTATTGTAGATATCGTAGTTCCTTTCTATATTATTTATCTTCTATAAGAAGAAGGCGACTAGGAACTAGTACATCTTGCCCTTATACTTATACTACTATATTATAATACCTAATGTAGTATAGGTCGAGGCGTCTATTTCGACCCTAATTAGCTAGGATAGGTCGAAGTACTTTAATACTAGGACTATATAGAACGCCTCCTTAAGCTAGTTAAATACTAATCTTACTTCTATACCTAAGGAGAGCTACTACGACTCTTCCTTACGTTGTCTTCGCCTATCCTTCGCTATGCTAGGTCCTCGTTCTATTAACCGATTTAGTAGGACTACTATTTAGGAGAAGTGCCTAATGAAATACTAGTAGTAGTTAGCGAACCTAATAAAGATATATATATCCCTTATACTCCTTAGCTCGGGCTACTCCCTAATCTTTATAATCCTTACTAGCTCTATTTCGATCCTATTTAGGATAATTATGTAGCTAAGTAACCTAATCTAGTCCCTACTAAACTTGTACTTACTAAGTTTTATATATAGCTTATAGTATTAGAGCCTCTCGAGGATAGTAGTAATATACTAGATATATTCCTCTAGGTTCTAGGAGTATATAAGGATGTCGTCTAGGTAGATAATATAGATTGTATCTACTAGGTCTAATAAGGTACTAAGGATATAGCTCTAGAATACTACTAGGGTATTCATAAGCCTAAATAGTATTATAGTATACTTAAAGTATTTGTATCTCGTTTAGAAGGTAGTCTTCTACTCGTCCCCTTACTTGATATAGATCCTATAGTAGGCATCTCGAATATTAAGCTTCGTAAAGATCCGAGCCTTAGTAAGATAGTCTAAAGACTCCTATATAAGGAATAGGGAATATCGATTCTTTACTATAATGGTATTTAAACCCTAGTAGTCGACGTATAGTTAGAGGCTACTATCTTTCTTTTTAGTAAAGAGGATACTAGTACCTACTAGGGACTTTAATAGATAGATCTAGCCCTTCTCGAGGTATTTGTCGAGGTATTTCCTTAGGACCGCTAATTTAGTCTTTAAGAGGTTATATAATAGGTTATAAGGAGGAGTTATATCCTCTACTAGGTCGATAGATAGCTTATAGAGGCCGTAACTAGGGAGTAGGGATACGTCTCCCTCCTCGAATATTCTATAGAGATGTTTATACTCTAGTAGGAGGCTATTTAGTTCGTCTTAGTCTATCTTAACTATCCATATTACGAAGAGACGTATATCCTTATCTAATATAGCCTTAGAGAAGTTAGAAGGGCCCGATATAGTATAGGCGTATTATTTATAAGCCTCCTTTCTCCTCTAAATAGCTATCTTAGCTATGAAGTTAATTAAAGGATTCTACTATTCTAACTAGGATATACCTAGTACAATGTCGAAGCTATAGATCCTTCCTATAGCGAAATTGTCTATATAGCCTTACTACTAACTACTCGTATCTAATACTTCGTAGAATATATAGTATTTACTACTTATAGCTAGCGACTAGCTATTAAGGATCTTATACTACTCGGCGTCTATATTACTTAGGGCGAGGCTAGCCTCCTTAGCTACTATACTATCTAAGATATTAGCCTAGGAGTCGTAATCGATAAGCCCTTTAAGTATATAGGAGTTCTTGCCCTATTATAGCTTAACTTCTAGTTAGATTAACTAAAACCGGTCCTAGTCGACCTATCTTAGTCTACTAGGCTCTATACTCTTCCTCTATTTCTCGATATAAACGACCTAGCCTACTATAGCTAGGAGGGCTACTAGGTAGGTCTATCTTTTCCCGATTCTAGATTATAGGTAGGGTATTAGGGCCTCTTATAGCCTATCTCGCTATAGTACTAGTACTAGGGGACTTCTTAGTCCTTCTCGGACCTATTGTAGGCGTTCTAGCGCCTCTATAGGAAGCTCTAACCTTTCGCCTCTTAGCTACAGCCTCTAGAGTTTCTAGGTAGCTTGTCTAATACTAAGCTAGTAGTACTATTGTCCGAGTTAGAGTAGCTACGCTTCTTATTGCCCTAGTCTTTATCCCTATAGGACCTATACTCGTTCTCTAGTAAGTAGTAGTAAGCGTTCGCTATCTCTTCTACTTCGATTAAGATCTAGAAGTACTATTAGTCTACCTCGATATAGTATCGGATCCTCTTGTCTATAGCTACAATAAAGTTATATATTATATAGTCCTAACGATCCTCTTCGACCTTATTCTATTAGATCTTTATATAGTATAGTAGCTTGGATAGGATACGACTACCCTACTCAGCCCGTTTTAGCCTATCTAGGGCTAATTAGTAGCGTTCTATTAGGGGCTAGGTATATAGCAACGTATAGAATACCCGCCTAACCGATAGCTTAGTAGGTAGTAGAACTAACAAGTGCCTCCTTAAAGGATTACGTAGTACGCTAGGTTAAAAAGGCTATGCGAGTTACGTATATCTAGCGTATATCCCTAGTATATACTACTTAGTATACTTAGGGCTTAGTAGGAGACCTTACCTTATCGAGGTCCTTATAATTATCCCTTTTCTCCTAGTATAGCTATCCCTAGCTATAGACAAACCTAACTTCCTATTAAGCTATCCTATCTATATAATCTCTCGTACCTCTAGTACTTCGAATACGTATTGCGTACGTTACTACCTCGGGTAGCTAGTTACTATACGAAAACTCTTCGTTATTATATAGTAGAATTCTTATATTCTACTAGTAACATTGCTAGGTAGGTCTAGCGTATTCCTAAGAACGTATTAATTGTTATTATTAGTAACTAGGTAGCCTATATATAAGTAGTATCTATAGTCTACCTAAAAACTTCCCCTATTTCTAAGCTTTCTACTAGTACTACGCTAGTACCTCGCTAGTACTACGCAAGCTCCTCTTATATACTAACTAATAATTTTTATACTACTCTCTATATAGACCTAGCTAGTACTCCGCTTGTATTACGCTAGCGTAGTACTACTAGTCCTATTATCCTAGTTACGGCTAGCAAGAGATTAGGCCTAATATAGAAGGTTATAGTAGATACTTCTAATATATAAATACTAATAGTAAGAATAATCCCTATACGTACCTTGTATATGCCTTGTAACTAACTCGCTATAGAGGATCTAAATAATATGTATATTAGAGGTAATATGTACCCTACTACTAAGAAGAAGTACTAGAGATATACTAAGGGACACTATCCCTATAAGCTAGTTATAGTACTATACCTCGTCGTACTACTCTAGCGTATATATATAGCTTGCGCTAAGCGTACTACTTACGACCTAGACGACCCTAAATATAGGGGTAATCCTATATAGGCTTAGATTAATCTAGACTAGATTAACGAGCGCCTAGACTTGTATACTAACTATATATATTACTTTCTCCTCGTATACGTTATATCTACTAATTACCTAACTTCTTAGAGGTCAAGAACTCGCTAAATAGCTACTACTAAAATAAGAACAAGATTACTAGCGATAGTACGCTACTTAAGTATATCTATAGTATAGGCATTACGCCTACTACTATTATCTTTAGTAGATCTAGTCTAACATTCTTAGATAACAATAGTACTAGGTTACTAATACTATACTTCTAAGCCTTATAGTTAGTATTGTAGTATTTAGCTTGGTATTCTACTATAGTCTTCTAGTACTATACAAGTATCTCGTACACTTTTCGTAGTCTTTCTATAGTATCGATTACTACTAGTATCCTTCCTTTAGATAGCTCGCCCCGAGCTATAGGTAGTAATACTAGAGCAATATCTAGATTATACCTATATAGTATATAGAAGGGACTTATACATAGTATAGGGTATATACTATTATTATACGTAAACTCTATCTATAAGAGCCAAGATGCCTAGTCTACCTAGTTCTTAGAATAGTAATACCTTAGGTACTATTCTAGTATCTAATTAGTACGTTCGGTCTACCTATTAGTCTATAGATAGAACGCTATACTAAGCTTACGCTTTATATATGGCTCGTAATAGAAGTCGCTCTAAAACTAACTAGTAAATAGAGATCCTCTATTACTAACTATTCTAGCTAGGACTCTAAACCTTCTAACTACCTCTCTTTAAAAGATATCTACTAGCTCTACTACTATATACTTCTTTATAGTAGGCATAAAGAGGCTTATCTTTGTATAGCGATCGACTATTACGAGTATTATAGTATAGACGTAGGTACTAAGCTTGCTTAGTAGTAGATCGGTAATGAAGTCTATTATTAGCTCTTACTATAGCCTAATAGGTATTAGTAGTATAGCTAACTTACTATATAGGCGATAGTACCTCGCCTTCGACCTCTAGTATATCGTATAGGTAGAGATATACTCTAAAACCTCCTAAGCTAATCCTAGCTAGATGTATTTCCTATATATTAGCTTAGGCTAGCAAAGGAGAGTACCTATACGCGGTACTAGCTACGAACCTAGAGGCGGCGACGTTGTCGTCGTCGATAGAGCTAAATCTCTCCCGCCTATAGCGCTACCTAGGGAGGCACTTTCAAGGCGCCCGGGTAAAAGGAGTCTAGCTCTAAGGCGACTAGCTATTTAGAAAACTGTCCGGACTACCTATCGAGCCTAGTATAGCTACAACTAGTATAGGAACTAATACCGAGTCGATAGGCTAACCTTTCTAGGGAGGGAATCTACTCTAGGGACAAGGAACTAGTATAGTAACCTAGGACTAATTGTCCCGAAGAGAAGGGGAGAATAACTAAAGAGGAGGTTTTAATAACTACTTAAAGGAGGAGGGAATGTAGAGGATAAAGCACTTAGTATACCCTATAGCCTATAGCCCCTAGGGGAGTATAGCCCTAGATTTGCTCTCTAGGCCCTAGCTTTTACCCTAGGGGCACTAATACTAGTTCTAAAGGCTAGGTATCTAATACAAACTACTCCTTATACCGCATATAAGGTAGCCTATAAAGAATACCTAAGTATAGAAACTAATATAGGAAATCTAATTTCTAGTAGTATAGGTTATATAACTAGATACTAAGTAAGGGTAGGGATAGTTTGTAGCTTAGTAGAGAGCTAATATAGAAGTTAACTAGAAAGTAGGAGGAATAGCAATAACCTATATTTAAAGGGGAGGGAGGAAGGGGAGGAAAGGGATAGGGATACTACCCTATTCCCTAAACTAGATTTCCCTCCTACCTAGTTTAAAGCTATAAAGGAACGAGTTAATAAAGGATACTAAACTAGAGGAAGTAGACATAATCTAGTTAAGGCGATAGAGACATAGGGAACCTCTTAATATTTAAAAGACTAGTACAACCAAGGGTAGGGCTTAGTATCCCTAATAGTATAATAGAGAGTAGGGGTTTTAATACCGTACAAAACTAGTAGAGGCTTCAAGGGAGTTAGGAAGGTAGAGTAAAGGGCTTTTTCCCTCCTAAGGAAAACTAGAGATCGCTACTTGTCTAGTAGTTGGAATAGTATAGCAATAAGATTAACCTACCTATATATTAGCTTAACTATCTTAGCTTAGCCGAAATATCCTATAAAGGGATCGTTATAGTATATACGCATTATCTATGTTCTTAACGCGAGGTCCTTAGATATATAGATCGCCTCGCCTTAGAAAAGGACGTCCTTTCTAATAGAATACTCCTTAAAGGTACTAGTCTCTTTAGTAGCCTCGTATAGCTCCTTTACTATAGGCTCTAGCTATAGGTCTAGTACCTAGTAGTAGGATCTATTATCCTTAACTACTATAGCTACAACTTAGGCTAGGTAGTATACGAAGCTACTATACTTTGTATACGTTATCGCTACTCCTTATATAGAGATATATATTATAGAAGTATACTTTGCGATATGCTCTATCTCTCTAGAAAGGTCTAACTAAACTAAGAGTTTAGCTTATAGTATTAGCAATAGGTTACTTATTGCCTACATCTCGCCTTCGTAGTCGCTCCTCCTCGAAGGGACATCTATAGGGTTCCTTTTCCCTACTTAGTATTCGATAATGAAATCGAATAGGGCTAGGAAGGTTGCCTACCTTACCTACCTACCTACTAACTACTTCATTATCGTAAATCCCTTTAGGTTCGTATAGTCGATAAGTATATATACTATATACTTAGAGCTATCGAAGTATAGTCTCTAGTACTTAAAGGACTCGACTACTACTAGTAGCTCCTAGTTATAGGTCTCGTAGTTAGTCTCTATAGGTATTATCTTTCTCGACTAGAAAGCGATAGGATACTAGTTATTATCTTCTACCTATTATACGAGGATACGAGCTAATACGAATATAGATATATCGGTTTCGAGGCATAGGGGCTATATAGGGTCAAAGTGCCTAAGTAGCGATACTAAATAGAATACATCCTTTAGGCTCTTAAACGCTTACTCCTCGCTTATGCCCTACTAGATTAGACCTAGCTTTCGGCTATTCTTAGCTCTCTTAGAGAGGGCTATTAGAGGTATAATAATCTAGGAGTAGTTAGGTATAAACCTATAATAGAAATTGTAGAATCCTAGGAAGGACTAGACTTCGGTAAGGATAGAAGGATATAGCTACTCGGTAATTACGTCTATCCTACTCCTATCTATCGATATATCTTCGGTACTAACGATAAATCCTAGGAACTCTACCTATTTCTTCTAGAATAAGTACTTCTTATAGTTAGTATATAAGCCGAACTACCTAAGCCTCTCAAGTACTACATATACATCGCGTATATAGTACTCTTTATTCTTGCTATATACTAGGATATTATCTAGATAGACTATATAGTAAATATTAACTAGGCCTACTAAGGCTCGGTTAATATAGCCCTAAAAGGTTATAGGTACATTAGTAAGCCTAAATAGTATTACTAGGTACTCGAAGTATCTATAGTATATACGAAACGTAGTCTTCTACTTATTGCCGTACTTAATACGAATATAATAGTATACGTCGATAAGGTTTAAGGATGTATACTATTCCGTATCCTTAAGCCTATCTATTGTCTCGCTAATAAGAGGTAGGGGATAGCGATTCTTAATAGTAATCTTATTAAGATCCCTATAGTTAATATATAACTAAAGACTCCTATCTTTCTTTAGTAGAAACAAGATAGGCGTATCTACCTTACTTACGCTAGGCCTAATCTACCTATTCTCTACTACCTTAATAAGGTATTCCTAAAGGACCTAGAGCTCTCGCTTCGACTAATAATATAGAGGGCGATAGGATAGCTTCCTCCTATTAACTAAGTCGATTAAGTGCTCTACGTTAGTATATAGCTAGCGTCAAGCCTCTAGTATTATAGTAAAGATATCTACAAAGTCCTTAAACTCCTCTAGTAGATTAGGGTTATCCGCTACTATACTAGCGTTACGTATACTTACTATATATATATATATATATTACATTATATATTTCTTTAAAGAACTACTATGGCTCGCTTACTATAATAGGTCTTACCTCGCTACTAGTACTATAGGTCTACGCGTCTATTGTACTATCTACGATTACCTACTAGTCCCTTCGCTAAGGCCTACCTAGTATAAGATCTAGGTTAGGCATTTCGAAGATGTAAAAGGTACCGGTTATTACGCGTTCCTAATCTAATAAGTCTACGATACGTAGGTTTAGTATATATACTCTATAATAGTATCCGCGTTCTCCCTAGAAACTATCGGTACTAGGTAGGATAGTATTAGCAATCTACTAGGGCTAGTATTAGAGGATAAACTCGCGTAAGACAACATTAATGTCTACTATATCGTCTAGTAGGTACTCGACGCGTATATCTCTACCCTATATTACTATCGCGCTACGTACGCATTACGATAGTATATATACTATAGAGCTACTAGAATTAGCTATAGTACTTATCCTTAGCTCTTAGCTAGTACTTTGCCTTTTCCCTTATTAGCTACCTCGACCTTGTATATAGCCTACGAGTCGCTATCCTTCTATAGGTACTTGTTTAGATAGTTAGGCTTATAATAGCCCTTCTTCCTATATCTATAGTATTTAACTAAAGATAGGTCCTAACTAGGCTTCGAGTCTTTAGTCTATATAGGCTTCTTGCCTACTTTCTTATCGCGTTCGTCCTACTCCTTACTACTACTATAGTTATTAGGGTAGTGCTTCTTCTTTGAACTACTATAGTCCTCGTTATCCTACTCTTGTTTCTTGCTAAATAGTCTATCTAGTATCTCGATACGAGCTACGAGCTATATTAGTTCCTACTTTAGCCCTAAAATAGTATAGTACTTAACGATAGTACTACGTAGTATAGGCTATAACTTTGCAAGTAGGTAGTATATATACTATGCCTCGGTATAGTCGCTTAGCTAATCCTCTAGTACTACGAGTTCGAGGACAAAGTTCTAAACTATCTAGTTCTTACGCTAATGCGCCGCCTTATACTCGAGGGTTACGTCTAGTATACGATTTATAGAATCTCCTATATAGTTAATATAGAAATCCTTGAAATCTTTATAGGTATAAGTACCTAGGTCTTCGAGATTGTAGTTGTTATACTACTTCTTATATGTATCGCCTACAAGGTATATAACTCTATATAGCGTCTTGCTATAGTTAGTATAATATGCATTTCCTAATAAAGGAAAGATTAAGGCTAGTTTCCTTAGGAACCTCCTTGCCTCTTTAATAGTATTATCCCTAAAGGGTTTTAGCTCCTTTAGTCTAGGCTTGCCTATCGTAATATCTATAACTATGTCTATTATACTTAGTATAGGCACCTTGCTATATCTATGCGATAGTATAATACTAAGACTAAGCCGAGAGGATAGGGTCCTATAGATACTCTCTATAGACCTATTCTTAGAATCTCTAGTATCCTAGTTAGACTCTAGTAATACTAGGCAATTAGACTACTCGACGCTTATACTACGCCTAGTACCTACTAGCGCTAATCCTACGTTGCGCTATATACGTAGCCTAGCATTTTCATACTCTAGCTCCTAGGCTTAGACTTCTTACTTAAGTAGCTTCTACTCGGCTCTCGAGTATACGATTCGCTTATTTAGTATAGCCTACTACTCGCTAATTATAGCCTACTACTCTTTATTCCCCTAAAGGCGATTATTGTCTATAGGTACTATAGTATTACTACCTAACGTAGTCGGTTCGCTTGTACTCATTATATAGTATTCTATAGGCTACTATAGGGATAGACTTGTTAGAACTATTAGGGGCTAGATATGTAGCAACGTATAGAATACCTACCTAACTAATAGCTTAGTAGGTAGTAGAACTAATAAGTGCCTCCGTAAAGGATTGCGTAGCGCGCTAGGTTAAAAAGGCTATACAAGTTATATATATCTAGTATACGTCCCTAGCGTACGCCGCTTAGTACACTTAGGGCTTGGTAGGAGACCTTACCTTATCGAGGTCCTTATACGTTCCTCCTTCGTCCCTATAGAGTCTAGTATTACCTATTTCATTTTTTCCTAGGTATACTTCTCTAGGTCCGAATACCTAGTATATCGTTTCTATTTAACTTACTATTCCCTCTCTATCTATTCCTCGGCTAGGTCTATCTTTATTTCTTCTAGGGAATAGATATAAGGGGCCTACCTAAAGATATAGTTATAGTCTCTAACCTATTAGTCGTAGTCTATATATCCTTTGTCCTCGAATATATAGAGGTTCCTCGCCTTAGGAATAGCTAATCCTATAGGTATAGAGGATAGTTTAGTAGGAGTTACGTTTAGCTGAATACTCCCTTAGTCTATAAGAAGGAAGGCTTCCTAAGCTATATCGGCTATTCTTCTCCTAAGACGGGCTAATTCGAGGTACTACTTAGCCTATTTAGCTCGTTCTTCCTTGTACTAAAGCTAGACTACTAGGGCCTCATTATCTAAGTCTTCTTTAGTATTACCCTATCCCTTATCGCTATCGATAGTGTCTCCTAGCGAGTCGTTAGCTAGGATAGAGGAATTATTGTCCTATTTAGTATTAGGAAAGTTTTCCTAGTTATTATCCTAGCTAACTAGGTTCGATACTAAGGCCTTTACTTTCTTCTATACTATTTCGAGTACTATGTAGTATACTTTAGATAAGTAATTCGTATATAAAAGGGATATATAATACGTAGGATATAGTACTCGATTAGAACTACTCGAATTGCTAAAGAAGAAAGAGAAGGGAGGTATCTAGAGAGAAGATATATACCTATAGGCTAAGATAGGCTATCCTAGCCCTCCTTAGCCTATTTCGACTCTAGATAGGCTAACTAGGCCCGTAATCGTAATACGCTAGATCTAGTAGCGCTATATAATAGTTGAAACTCGTAGAGATACTTTAATTAATATAAAGATACTTGCCTATAATAGATAGGACTATAACTAATAGTATTGTTAGATAATAGTAATATTATTATAATAGTTACTAGAATTAAATACTTAAGAACGCGATACTATTACTATTATTAGTATATTAGAGGTTACGTTACGAGTACTAATATAGTTCTCTTAGTAGGATCTAGGTAAATATTTAATATTTCAATACTATTCTAGTATATAGAAATATATTAAATCCTAGAATATATAAGTAGATATATATATAGAGCGAATAGGAAAGTAATTATATTTAATTACTAAGTATATACGATATGCTATACTAAGAAGCTAAGCTTAATATATAAAGCTATCCTAATATACGAAATCGTATCTCTACTATCCTACTTAGAAATAGCTACGCTAGTAATATTAACTTCTTAGCTACCTTGTTCGTTCTTCTTCTTAATAAATACCTTACTCGCTATATTAATTAACGCTAGTATATACTTAGAAAGCTTCTTAATCTTACTTTTAACCTTATTTAAGCGATTAGTATTAATTCTATATATCGAGGGGATAGATAGCTATAGCGCTAAGTAAGAGATAGTAGTAGCGAGGAATTCGTACTAGAGTTAACGACCTTTAGTCTATACTTCTTAATCTAATCTAGTATTCTCTAAGGCCTTCTTAACTAGCGTACGAGTATTACTATAGATACAGTTAGCTTCTAGAGCTATCCTCTTAGTAGACTAATACTTAGTAACTTTAGGAGCTAACGATAAGGATACTAGTAAGCTATTATTATTATCGTTATCTCTCGAAGCTCGCGTTAATCTACGCTACTTATAGGACTCCTTATGTTTAGCGTCTTCCTTTAACTACTAGGCTAACTTCTATTTCTAACCCTAATAGTCTATCCTCTTATTTTTAATCTCTATCTACTACTAGTATAACTATTAGAACTCGGATAATAGGTAGCCTATTCCAATTATCTTATTATTCTTATCTACTTTGACTTATAGTATCTAACTAAGAATACGCTTATTACGACGCTTAGTATTACTACTAAGAACAGTCTACTAAAGCCGAATTAGATATAGCTTAGAGGTCTTACTAATAAGAGTCTCTATAGTCTTAAAGAAGTATACTAGCGAGCCGTCTTTAATAGCCTATTTCTCGTACCTAACGATTACCCTTATATAAGCAATATGCTACTCTTTATTGTATATAATCTTAGTCTTCTTAATAGTCTCTTTACTACTACGTAGACCTATAATCTTCTCCTTAACCTTTAACTTATTCTTAATCATTATTCTCTTACTACTATATAGAGGTAATACTTCCTCTATATTAGAGCTTAGCGAAGGGACTAAACGTCTAATTTAGGTAGTTTCTAGCCCTTCCTATCCCCCTTCTATAGTAGTACTTAGAGTAGCTATTACTCTAAACGTAGTACTCGAAGCTACGTATTTAGGTAGAGCCTTATATAGTAGAAGTCTAGGTAGCTTATTAGAAGGCGTAAACGGACTCGAATGTATTATAATTAGAATATAAGAAGGCTTTATAAAGCTATTGCCCTCTAACTACCTAATAGGTAGAGATACTAGCGTATTCTATAGCTCTTAGTACGATCCTTATAATAATACGAATAGTAGGCTATACTAGGGATTGCCTTAAGAGCCTCTTAAAAGTACGGATAGGAAACTCGGCGGTCTATTAACTACTAGATTAGCTACTAGATTGGCTACTAGATTAACTATAGTATTTACTAGTAGCGAAGATCTAATATATATAATTGTTACTACTTAAAGGAGGCAATTAGACTATCTATAGTATATCTTATAGAGATACTAGAGGTAACGAACTAAACGACTAGTTACTATTAATATAAGACTAATACTACTTATATATAGCTACGAAGTAGTTAACTATAGTAACTACTATCTTATTACTAATTATTAGTATAGGACTATAAGACGCGCCTACGTAGAACGCGATACTCTCGTAACTACTACTATAGTTATAATATTCTTTATAGTTACTACTATTTAATATTAATTAAGGCTACTATACTAGAAGAGGCAATATTAGAGATATAACTATTATAGTTAGAGATTTAACTACGAGAACATCGACTTAACTACTTATAGAAGATACTTATAGTACTTAGTAAGCTATACAATTATAGTCTATATATAGCATTAATACTCTAGAAGCTTATTTAGTTACTAGCTACTACTAAGAACGATAATCTAGCAATAGATTTGCTCTATTTAGCCTCTATATAGACCTTACTTAGTATATATTACTTAGTAAGTACTAAGTACCTATTACTATAACTAGCTACTACTACTACTACTACTACTACTACTACTACTACTACTACTACTACTCCTCCTCCTCCTCCTCCTCCTCCTCCTCCTCCTCTTCTATTTCTCCTTAGGCTCTATATAGTAAGCTTTATATTCTTCCTAGTATTTTAGATATTATTACTAGGATATCGCGAGTATAAATATTAATTAGTATTGGTACGTAACGCCTAACGCCTAAGACACTAAGCTATATAGTAACTTACCTAAAAACTTAGACACTTCGCCTAAGGCATCTATCGAAATTTTATAACTCTAATCCTTTATTAACTTTTAGTAACTTTTAGCTAATTAAATAATATAGGGAAAGGTACTAAGCCTTAGCGAAGTATCTAAGGGCCATTAGGACACGATTTAGTATATATAAACTTTAGAAATATCGACTAGTATATTTTATAATAGTATAGTAGTATAATAATACGTTCTAAACTATCTATTATATATATAAATAAAAGTGCTAAACGATACGATATTAGTAATTTAATTTCTATAATAATTATACTCTAATCTATATAGAAACTACCGTATTAAACGTAGAACCGCGTTTCTACTAATAAGCTTTAGTAGATACTCTAATATCTCTATCGGTAGATAGACTAATCTACTAAATATCGATATCTACGTAGAAATAGCTATTATTATAGTAGATAAGAAGTATAGCTAGAAGAGTATAGAAATATAGTTAAAGAACTATCTATATTATAGTAGTAAGCTATACTAATTGAAATCCTTTAGTACCTTTCGTAATCTTTTATTATCTTTTAGATATTATTCTATCTAAGAAACTAGTAGACTAGTATATATAAGGCTATTATATATATAGTATTATCTAGTAACTAGGATACACTTATCTACTAAGTTAGGTAGGGGCCTCGATTAGTATATATAGTCCTCTTCCTACTAGGGAGAGACATTATTAACCTTCGTTTAGTATATATTACTAGTAACGTTTCTTGTACCTCTACTATAGAGCTCTAATTACTACCTACTACCTCTATAACTACTACGAATAGATAGTCTACCTAGTATAGGTTCCCTTAGCCTAATAGGTTATACTACCTATAGTCCCTTCCTATACTACCTAGCCCTTAGGTATATATAGGTTTAGGTTCTACTTAGTAATAGAGCTAAAGGTAGGGCTATCTCTTCTCGATCGCATTAGGTAGTTAAGTTAAAGGTAGTCCTTAGATATAGATAACTACGTATATATAGGAGGTAATAAACGACCTATAGTACTAGTTACGAAAGGTGTTTTAGGAGATCTCGATAAAAGCGATAACTAAGAGTATCCTCCTAGAAGAGGACATTACCTTAACCCCGAAAAGCTACAAATCCTAGAGACTATTAAAGCTTAGGACCTAGATAGTTAATTACTTTCTAGGACTCTCTTTAGGTTTAGGGATTCCTCTAAAACCTTACTAGTACTATATAGTAGTATACTACCTATTCGATACGATATTGTTCTAGTCGACTAGTCTTATTCTACTAACTAATCCTAAGGCATAGTAAGGACTAATTACCTAGACTATATTTAGACCTAGCTAAAGTCTATAGTGGGATAGGTACCTATACCTATATAAGAGTATTAGGCTATTAAGAAAAGGGATCCTAGTTAGGCTAGAAATTACTAAATTTCTAATTCGCTACCTTACTCGATAGTACTTTAGTCTTCTACTATAATAGAAGGTATCCTATAGAAGGAAGTAGAAACAAAGTTACCTAGTAATCTTACTATACTATTTAGCAAATTACTAGCTCTAGGATCCTGGATTACTTAGTTAGCCTAAGATCGTAACTTCTATTTCTAGAAATTTTTAGACTTCGCCTTAGCTATTAGGCTAGCTAGGGGGGAGTAAAAGTCTAATAATCCCTAGGGGGATTATTAGTATCTATCTATATAAAAATCAAAAGCCTATTCTATATAGTAGGATAGTAGCATTCTATATCCCTTTACTAAAGAAAACGATAAAAGTATAAAACCAATTTTTAACTTAACCCCAATACTCGTTTTAATAAGTTCTAGTAATAGGCTAAGCCGAATATTAATATCCTCTAACTAGGAACTCGAACCTAACCTAATTAATAAGCAAATTCGGCGCTCTCTAGTTAAGATAGGCAATCCTATTACTAGACCGAGTAGTAGACGAGTACTAGAACCTAGCCTAGATATAGACTTTGATAGCGCTATATTTACTATCTTTAAGATACTATAGTAGTAGATAATAGAGTAGTAGAAGGAGTTTACTCGTATTAATAGGTACTATCTATTAGAGCCTAGTAGTAATTCTAACCTATAGTTTAAGGAATATAATACTATAGCCTATATCGAACGATACGAAGACAACCTTATCGAATATAAGCTAAATAATCGTTCTAACGCTAAGAACATCTATATATTTATACGAATAATAGATACTAGCTATATACTACGCTTAGGAGTCTTAAGGACTATCCTAATAAAGCTAACAAGTTAGACGCTAGCTAGGAGAAGTTTAAGAAGTCCTTCTTATACAAGTACTATAAAAACGATAGCTATAGGATTAAAGGTAGCCGCCTATAGCTTAAGATCCTATATGCCTAACTACGTATAGAAGATAATAATCTAAAGGAGTATATTTGCAAGTTCGTTAAGGCTATAGATACTATACTAAACGAAGACCTCGAGAACTCTTAATAGATCTAACTACTTCTAAAAGGCCTTCTAGGGCCTATATCTTAGTATATCTTCTAAAGGTATAAGCTTACTAATAACGACCTAGATGGCTTCCGTAACTTTAGGAAGATCTTAGAGTATATTAAGTAAGACAATAATAGCTCTACCGACTATAGGAAGTTTATTATTAGTAAGGAAAAGAGTAATAGAGATTTAGTCTACCTTGCTTCTAAGCTAGCTATTCCTACTCTAAGGTTCTTGCCTAAGTCTTAATCTACGCCTCTAGTAGTAGTTAAGATAGTAGCTATTACTCTACTAACTAGATATCCTAGTAGGTTAGTTCGGATTAGGTTCGGGTTTAAAACTAAACCTAACCCAATTGTCTAGGTCTAATCTTAGGGAACCGGGATTCTGTCTAGGTTTAAACCTAAAAACTTAATAGGTTTATAGCGAAAAATAGAGATATTAGAAAGGCGGGAATTACGAAATATCGAGATAGAGATTATATTATTATTTATGTATACTACTAATATCGTAGTCCTAAAGGATAGAGTAGTTATCTCTTCTATAGATACTACTAGTATTGTAGTCCTTAAGGATAGAGTAGTTATTTCTTTCTATAGTATAGCGCTAATAGCTACCCTTCTAGTCCTTTATTACTTACGGTAGTTCTTATATAGATTCTCGCTAACGTCTATATCTCTAATAAAGATACTATAGCCCTTTAGAAGCAAACTTAGTATAACAATGTCCTTCTACTAAATAGTAATATACTTAGTATAAATAGCTAGTAGGTTAAAAGCTATATAGAGTTAGTATATATTAAGGAAGTTAGGAAGTAATATATACTCGAAAAAGATCGTAAGGTATACTTTAGAGGCCTTACGCAATACCTCGATAGTATTATATTAATAGTAGAACTCGGTAGCGCCTATAACGCCAATATCGTAGATTAACTATTTAACTAGTCTTTTAAATAGCGCTCGCGTAATTATAAGATTAGTAGACATTTGCGTAGTCTTAATCTACTACAATACGTTTTCTAAAAGATAATTAGTTATAGCTAGCTATATAGCTAACTATATAGCTAGCTATACAAAGAGAGGAACTTACTATCTACGCGTCTACGACCTATGCCTATAGTTACTTTCTTCTAAAGGTTGCGAGGCTTAAAGGTATTACTTTTCTAAATCTAGTATATAGTAGCGTAGATGTTGTAACGGACGCGAGTAGTGCCCTTCTTCTTCTTAGTAGCGCTAGCGACGGACTTTCCGGCTATTCTAGATATAATAAGTATATAACTAAAGGTATAGAACTATAGTATAGGCAAAGAATAGGCGATATATAATATAAAAGCTAAATTAAAGAAAGTTGTTATTATACGCGATTGTATTATAGGTAAGTATAACAAAAACGCCGTTACTACTATTTCTAGGAAAGTAAGTAGAAAATAATAGAAAGTAACGTAATAAGACCTCGATAATAGTAAGACTACTCGATAATAGTAAGAGTAGAAGATATTATATAAACAACTAGGCGAGATTTAATATAATTCTAAAGTAATAGGTAAAGCTAAATCTATAGCTAGTAGTATAGCTAGCTATAGTTAGAGAGTATACGTTAAAAAATCTAATAAGTGATAACTAAAAATAATGTAATAAAGCTCGATAATAGTAAGAGTAGAGGATAGAATATACGCGACTAGGCAAATTTCGATACGATATCGAAATAATAAGTAAAGCTAAATCTATAGCTAGTAGTATAGCTAGCTATAGATAGAGAGTATGTATTAAAAATCCAATAAGCAATAACTAAAAATAACGTAATAAAGCTTAATAAGAGTAAGAGTAGAGGATAATATATATATAACTAGGTAGGATTCGATACGATATTGAAATAATAGGTAAAGCTAAATATATAGCTAGTAGTATAGCTAGCTATAGTAAGATCCTAAGTATCGAAGAAATAGCTATAAAGACTTAGACTAACTATCTCGAATTGTTAGTATTGTTTTCCTAAAAGTCGCGCCTAGATCTTCGCAATAAGCTATATATCTTTCTACTATAGAGTTATCCTTTTAGCGTAAATTACGAATGGGTTAGCTAGCTCGAATATAGTCGTTAAGAACGCCTTACTCGCTTTCTATAGAGCTTTAATCCTAGTACTCTAAAAGCGTAGATCGGCTTTATAATATAGTACTATCTCCCTAACGAGCTACTAGAAAGGAAGCTTATTTATTAAGAGATCTCTACCTTTAGTATTTTAATAGAACCGAATCTCCTAGAGAGTAACTATGCCTTACTTCTACTTAAACTTCTTACTACTAGTATTGCTTTTAAAAGCGATGCTCTTCCTACGTCTTAATACCTACTTTATAGGCTACAACTAGGCCTTACGTTATTTCTAAGAACTCTTAGTTAGAAGGCTCCTTATAGGTTTCTTCTAAGGAATCTATATTTTCCGACTAATAGTAGTACTAGTACGAATAGATTGTTCGTTAGTTTCTACTATAGCTAAAAAAATTAGTACTAGTATTAGATAGAATATAGGCTAACTTACCCTAAGGAAGTCGTAGTTTTGTTATTTACGTTAGTATAGGTAGAGATAATAATAGTATTCTCGGAAGAGAGAGCAACGACTCGCGATCTATTTCTTAGCTATTATCTTAGCGCTTTCTATTATTAAAGGAACTAAAAGTCTATCTAGGTCGTCGATAATTATATCTCTATATAACGGCATTTTTCTAGGATATAAAAGGAAGAAAGGGATAGATAAAAGAAGATTAGGTATATATATAAGAAAAGGTTATTATAGTAACGTTTACGACTAGCTTATAATAAATAGAAAAAAACGACTAGCTATATAGCCGGCTATAGAGCAAAGGCCTACTCCGCCTCGGCTATTATATCGTAAGGTTCGTATATTAAAGAGATATACTTAGAAGAGTATAGTATCTATAGAGAACTCTTTTTCCCTATTGTAGATAGGATTCATAAGATAAGAAGCTAGTAGGGCTATAAGCTATACTTATTCGAGTATAGTATAGGTAAGGTAATAGCTACTTACCTAGAGCCGGCTATATAGCCCTAAGCTCTATATTACCTAAGGCTAACGAAGTTCCTATTTTCTAGATTAGCTTATAGTTACTTTACTTATTACTTATTAGTAGTTCTACTAGTAGATACTTTCTTTAGAGGCATTGGAGTTTAGTAGATATAAAGGCGTAGCGCATAATTTAGGACTACGCTTAGATAAATAGTATATATACCTTATTGTAGTATTATATAAAGATGTCGAGGAATTAATAGGAGGATTATTATAAGCGAAGTAGCGCTATGTATTGTGTAAAATCTTGCTTACTATAAGATCGAATACTATAGTTCCTCTTGCGAACTCCTTTTTATTATCGTTAATAGAATTTGTTAGAAATGAAGTTAGGGGCGCTATAAGCCATACTTGTTCGAGTATAGTCTAGGTAAGGTAATAGTAACTTACCTATAGCTAGCTATATAGCTAGCTAGCGCCTATTAGATAGACGAAGAATGTACTATTACTATTAACTTCTAGTAAGCTATATTACTTGCTCGAGCTTGCTACTAAGCTAAGAAATCGTATCTATAAATATGCCTTAATAAAAGGATCGAAGGATATAGTATCTATAGCGAACTCTTTTTTACTATTATCGATAGAATTCTTTAGATACGAAGTTAGGGACGCTATAAGCTATACTTCTTCGAGTAGAGTCTAGGTAAGGTAATAGCTACTTACCTATAGCTAGCTATATAGCCTAGCGTTTTTCTAGCTTAACCTCTAGTTACTTTACTTGATACTTATTAGTAGTTACGTAGTAGTACTTTGTATCGTAAAAGATCTCTCTTAATATACGCTAAAGAACGCGGTATCTATAGCGAGCTCCTTTATACTATCGTTAATAGAATTCGAGAGATAGGAAGTAAGAGGCTCTATATACTATACTTCTTCGAGTATAGTATAGGTACAATAACAACTTGTTACCTATAGCTAGCTATACTATGTCTCCTAACCATTTCTTCTTAAAGCCTACGACCTTCTAATATAGCTCTTAGCTCTTCTTATTTAACACGATCTTGTATACTGTACGATATAGCTCTTTGAATAAGAGTATAGATATATTCTTAGTATGGAAAGAATAGTAAAGAGTAAAGTAAGTGGTGTGTACTCTACATATCGGATAGATCTTAATATGGCCTCTGTCTACGAGTAGGGCTATGTCGCTACCCTTCTTTCTTTATCCCTTGGCGCTACTAAATATATCTGTTCTACAAGTTTAGAGATAGAGGAATGGGTATTGTATAATGTTCGGCCGCTACCTCCTAACTATTTCTCCTTAAAGCCTACGAATTGCGATTTATTAGATTAGAAACTAGAGGAGCCATAGGCTATACTTGTATAAGTATAGTATAGGTAGGGTAATAGCTACTTACTATAGCTAGCTATATAGCCGGCTAGCGACTATAGGATAAATAGAATATATACGGTAGAGTAAATAGCGTACTTTATTAAAAACTCGTATAGTTAGCTCTTAGGTTAGTATAATAATAAGGATAACCAATTATATATAGATAGTAACTTGTATCTATATATAGTACTTAGAGCTCGGTATAGATCTAAGGGACTTTACCTAGCCGGCTATAAGGCTAGCTATATTAATTTTATTAACCTTGTTATCTATAGAATCTAGATCCTCTTTTTAGGATTCTTATCTAGATTCCCTTAATATTGCTTCTACTTTCGCTTCGAGGGCTTATTGCCTTCCTCCTCGTTATTACTAATTAATTAGATAGAAGGGCTAAATCGAGTATCTTCTTCCTTATCCTAGTTCTTACTCTCCTCTTCTTTAATCCTCGCTTCCTCTCTAAGCAAGTTGTCTAACATTATAGTATAAGGGTTATTCTTCTCTTAATATTTCTTCTATATAAGAAAATGCCGATTAATTATACCTATCTTAAAGACGGTCGGACTATATATTCGATTATATCGGTACTAATATTGTCTAATACTAAACGAGCGCTCTATTCTAATTCCTATCCTAGGGATTACTAAGATATCTTAAGCGATTATAGCGATTATTAGATAGCTCTCGGCAATCCGAGACTATATCCCTAATATATTATTCTCTAAGTAATCGTTTATAAGATAGGATAAATCTAATTCTCGTTAGCTTATAGCTTATAGTAATAGCTATACTAAAAGTAGTACTTACTTTGCCTTCGATATATCTCGAGTTCGTCTAGAGCTCTCCTTGCCTCGATCTCGTCCTATTTAGGGGCCTAGGTACTAAATATAAACAATGTTCGCGATTTCTTAACCTTCTTCTATAGTTACTATCCTTTAGCTCTATATACTATATAATTAGAGTATTCCTCGATAAGCTTCTTTAATACTAATTAGTAGTACTCTTCCTATTTTAGGTCGTCCTTCTACTTGTCTTATTACTAGAATTTAGTCTTCTATATTAGATAAAGGAGGACTACGATACTATAGATATTGCCGAAGATCTCGAAAGTAGCCGAATAATATTTGTTAAGCTTTTGTTTTAATACTATAAGTACCTTCGTTATAGTAACCTTCTAGAGAATACTTTTTTTACTTAGCTTTGTTATAGATCGATCTAGTTCGTTAAAGAGCTAGTTATAATACCTAAGTACCTAATAGATCGTTAGTCCTTAGGTCCTATCTATTATATTCGTAACGATAGTATATAGCCTTATAATCGAAACAAGATATTTAGCCTATCTCTACTCTACCTTAGTTAAGGCTAGCTATTCGATACCTTAATTAATATAGTACTAGTCTACTATATAGCGTAGTTTAGATACTCGGACTAGTATATAGAATAATAAGTCGAATCTAGTCTTAACGTCCTAGGTTAATCGAGGTAGTCGTTTCGGAGGCTAGGATTACTATTTCTTGTTCTAAGCGATACTTTTACTATTAATCCGAGGCTTATCTATAAGGTTTGTCTAGATAAGTACGAATGCGTACTATTACTACGAGCTAGAGTTACTATAGATTACCATTTAGTAGATCTAGATTAGTTAGTTAAGAAAACTAGTAGCTAGGTATATAGCTAGCTATAAGTACTAGTAGGACTTACTTTATGAACAACTATAGTAAGACTCTATTCCTTAGAAGCTTTTATAGCTACCTTTAAAGTACTTAGCTTACTCTATGCTTTCTTTTCGTCTAACATCTTCTACTGCTTATCGTTCTAAGGTACTAGCTTTAATTTCGTAAATAGTACCTAGATAGCGATCTTTACTATATAGGCTAGATAGGGAAACTTCTTAGGAAAGGGAATTGTTACTCTTGTATCGAATAGTAGATCTATATTTATCGACTCTATTGCGAGACTAGTCGGGTCCTTAGATCTAGAATTGTTCTCGTATTCCTCGTTAGTATCCTCTAATAGCCCGGTAGATAGTATTGTTTATATTGCGATAGTTTAACTAACTTTCTCGACTACTTCTTATCTAAAATTAGTATTAGTATAGGATAGCTACTAGAAGGGCTATCTACAAGTTTTTATAGAGCCCTTTACTATTACTTACGTTATCCGTTATAATAGTAGTTAGCTTAGTATAAACTTTAACTTACTCTAGCGCTTTTTAGACTAAATCTACTATATTCGCTCTAGAGTAGATTCCTATATCTTTAGGAAATCCGATTATTAAGTTATAGTATTTCTATTACTTATCGATAAAATAAAGTATAATAGAGAGGAATAATACCTATATTATTCTATTTAACTAGCTATTAATTGCGATCCCTACTTAGTTAGCTAGCGCTACTAGATCCTTAATCTCTTTAATAGTACTCTCTATATTTTGTTTAAATTTCCAAATTAAGTACTCGCTAAGAGAAACGGGGATAGATTATTAGTAAGGTAGTAGTACGTTTTTTAGACTAATTAGTAATTCCCTCTCGAAGAAGTCTTCTAGAAGTCTATTAACGATAATTATCTTGTTTACTAGTTATTAGAGATCCTCGAGACTATACTTGCTAGCGTTAACTATATATATATCCTTCTTTCCTTACTATAATATTTTTAGACTTATTTATCATATCCTAAGAAGCTAGCGTATAGCTAGTGTATAGCTAGCCGTATAGCTAGCTATAGGGAAGTACTCTTACCTTAGTCCGAAATTCGGTATCTATCTCCTCCTATCGATTCCGCTATACTAAACGATACTTTTAAGTCTTTAAATACTTCGTAGTAGTAGTATTACTATCCCTAACCAATAGATACTTTATAACTAGCCTATAGAAATTGTATATTACTACTAGCTAACCCTTAAGCCTATTAAGTATAGTAAATATCCTATATATAGCTCCTTTAGTTAAATACTTCTAGATAAAACTATTCCTATTCTTACTTCCCTAATTAATAGGAAACTTCTAGATATTCTATAGCCTCTAAAGCGAGGAATAACTAGAGCTTTTTACTATATTCCACTAGGTCTCTCGGACCTATGGATAAAAAGGCTCGTAATATTCCTTCTTCTAGATATAAATATTATCCTATTTATCGAAAGATAGCTAGATTAATAACTAATAGGGCCCTTGATTAAGTGTTCTTAGGAGAGAAGAGATTTCGTCGAGCTATCGATACTAAAGATTAATAAGAACGTTAACTATCTCTACTAAAGGACTAACCCCTTGCTAGACTACTTCTTATTCGAATAGTCGATAGTAAGGTATTGTTTCGTCTTCCTAGAGGACTTTAGATAGATAGACTTGAGGCTCTACTGTTTCCTCCTTGCCCTTAAGATCTAGTCTATACTCCTAATAACTATCTAGAGCGTAATTACAACCTTGTTATTCGTAGGCTTAGTAATGAACTAGTATTTAGGATAGTAGGAGCATTAAGGAGGTTAGTATTTAGAGGCATAGTAGCTTATAGATATAGCAAAATAGTAACTTTAATAGTAATCTTAGAATTAACGACTAAGAGTCCTAAGGAGCTTTAATAGTTAGATAGATTACTATTAAAGTAAGAAAGAAAGGTAAAAAGGTCCGAACTATAATATAAAATTATAGATAGCTAGGTACGAGACAAAATTTCAATAATATAGGTAGCTAGGCTAGTAAGACGAATAGAAATTCTAGGATATATAGTTACATACTTATAATCTTTATTTTAGTAGTTACATAAACTACTATATAAGCTAGTCTATAGCTATCTACTCGGTATCTTGCATAACTACATCTTTAGTCGTCTACTATACTCTAGTAGTATCTACTACTATATAAGTAGAGTATATATAGTCTATAGCTACTTACCCTAAGCTAAGACATATTCTATCTTTCGAATTACTAAGATACATTGTTAAGAGGTACGTTAGCTTTAATATTCCCTTATAGCCTAGCTTAGCTAGTATCTTATAGTACCTATTCGTCTCCTCTAGCTACTTCCTCTCGATATTAAAGCAATAGTAGAGAGCTTTTGCTCTACTACGTCCTAGGTATACTATATCCTTAAAGTAGTAGTAGTAGAGACTAGAGATTATAGTTCTAAGGCTAGTAGCTAGGCTAATCTAAGCGAGGCGTACTCCTAAAGTATAGTAGAAAGCTTCTATCCTATATATTAATATTTCGAATAACTATACGCTTAGCGATAGTATAGATTTTGTATAGTATAGGGAAGCATTCCTAACTTAAAGCTTTCTATGGAATTGTTAGTAAGACCTAACTTTTCAGCTAGCTATATAGCTAGCTATAAAGGACATACCTAAACTCTACTATTTCCTACTACCTTTAATAGCTTTCTAATCTAAACCTTAGTCTTTGTATTCCTCTCAAACTACTTAATTACCTATAGCTTTCTCTATATCGAATAAATAGCCTTATACTAATATATATATACTATACGAAACTCGATATCGAGAAATTTCAAGTAATAAAGCTCCTTAGCTACCTCTTGTATCTTAGCTTTATAACTTAGAGTAAGAGCCTAACTCGGATTAATAAAATCCTAGTTCTTAGAATCTATAGGTAGATCTTTTATATCGAAGTCGCTCTATTCGTACTATTCTATTAGATAATCGTCGAGTACTATCTCTATTAAGCTTATACTAGTTAAAACATCTACTACTATATATTTATTATATAGATCCTCTTTGTCCTTTACCTCAATCTCTTTCCTAGATTATGTTAGTATTCGATTAATAATAAATTTAATAAGACTAGCTATATAGCTAGCTATAGTAATACTAGCTCTCTATTCCTCTACTATAAGGAAACTAGTCTTAGACTAGATAGCTTCTCTTCTTATTCGGCCTTACTTTTATACTAAAATATAGCTTTATCCTATTTAGGTCTCTCCTTCTACTTCTCTAGCTACTATTAGAATATAGTTTACTTAGCTCTTTTCTTCTATCTTAAGACTTATTTAGTCTTAGATATCTATAAGACTCGTTTTACGTCTACTATAGTCTTCCTATATATAGAATACGCCTCTTTTGTCTTATAATGCTTTAGGCTCGGTACGCGATTACTAGGTTTATTATCTACGTCGTAAATATAGCTACTAAGCTTATAGTTATCTTAATATAGTTACTAAGTACTACTATAGATAGTAGATTAAGTAGTATACTTATTGTAAGCTATCTTATATAGTTATTATAGTATATTAATATTAAGGTTTTCGTAAGATAAGAATTAGTAATATAGCTATAAAATTAATAGCGTAATCTACGTAAGGTTTCTATAGTAATAGCGATCTAGGCAATAGATAGATACTATAGAAGAATTACTAAGTAGTATAAAAGTTAAGCTTCCTTTATATAGCTAGTAGTATAGCCGGCTGTCTTAGTAACGCTTATATAATCTAGAAAAAGTCTAGGTTTCGACCTAAAATTAGTATAGATCCTAGAACCTAAACCTATACGAATTGTCTAGTTCCTACTACGAAACTAAACCTAAATCTAATTTCTTAGATTATATCTAATCTACTAGAACTTCTAGTATTATATATAGTAGTAAAGTCTAGTTAGTTAACGTTTAAGCTAAAGTTATTTAAATTAAACTTACTAAATAGCTTACTATAAGGTAGATAATAAAGTTCTTATATTATATATTATAGATCTATAGAATATCCTTTAAGGCTACTTATAATATAGTAGCTATATAAGGACTACTTAAAAGACCTATACTTAAGAATCTTCTATAAGGTAGTATAGTAAATATTAGGTACTATATACTACTATAATATAAGTACAATATCGCTAGTACTATTATTCCTACTTCTCTTAATCTTACTACTAATCTATATTTTAAGGAATTTATATAGTATCTATCTTATACTATTTAAGGTATTAATATATATCTAGTACTTCTTCTATACTATAGTCTTATAGTCTTATTAGTAGTATTAGTAGCGCGCTCGCTAGCGCCTTAGACTAGATAGTATATATATAATAGGGCTAGGAAAGGAGAGTACCTATACGCGGTACTAGCTACGAACCTAGAGGCGGCGATGTTGTCGTCGTCGATAGAGCCAAATCTCTCCTACCTATAGCGCTACCTAGGGAGGCACTTTCAAGGCGCCTAGGTAAAAGGAGTCTAGCTCCAAGGCGACTAGCTATTTAGAAAACTGTCCGGACTACCTATCGAGCCTAGCGCGGCTACAACTAGTATAGGAACCAATACCGAGTCGATAGGCTAACCTTTCTAGAGAGGGAATCTACCCTAGGGACAAGGAACTAGCGTAGTAACCTAGGACTAATTGTCCCGAAGAGAAGGGGGGAATAACTAGAGAGGAGGTTTTAATAACTACTTAAAGGAGGAGGGAATGTAGAGGATAAAGCACTTAGTATACCCTATAGCCTATAGCCCCTAGGGGAGTATAGCCCTAGATTTGCTCTCTAGGCCCTAGCTTTACCCTAGGGGCACTAATGCTAGTTCTAAAGGCTAGGTATCTAATACAAACTACTCCTTATACCGTATATAAGGCAGCCTATAAAGAATACCTAAGTATAGAAACCAATGTAGGAAATCCAATTTCTAGTAGTATAGGTTATATAACTAGATACTAAGTAAGGGTAGGGATAGTTTATAGCTTAGTAGAGAGCTAATATAGAAGTTAACTAGAAAGTAGGAGGAATAGTAATAACCTATATCTAAAGGGGAGGGAGGAAGGGGAGGAAAGGGATAGGGGTACTACCCTATTCCCTAAACTAGATTTCCCTCCTACCTAGTTTAAAGCTATAAAGGAACGAATTAATAAAGGATACTAAACTAGAGGAAGTAGACATGATCTAGTTAAGGCGATAGAGACATAGGGAACCTCTTAATGTTTAAAAGACTAGTATAATTAAGGGTAGGGCTTAGTATCCCTAATAGTATAATAGAGAGTAGAGGTTTTTAATACCGTACAAAACTAGTAGGGGCTTCAAGGGAGTTAGGAAGGTAGAGTAAAGGGCTTTTTCCCTCCTAAGGAAAACTAGAGATCGCTACTTGTCTAGTAGTTAGAATAGTATAGCAATAAGATTAACCTACCTACCTATATATATAATAGATAGTACTTTAGATAATAGACTTAATATAGTTAGTCTAGTAGTATATAAAGAATATAAAGAACTATCTTTATCTTTTTATTTCTTCTTAGCTATAGCCCTATACTCGCTACTACTAATACTAGAAGCATTAGAACTTCAATTAGTCTAGCTATTATTAACTATATTAATAAGAACTTTACACTATACTAGTAGTACCTATATAGAACGATCTAGGTTTAATAATACTATTATCGATAGTAGAGAAAGTACTAAGTATATACTATATAATAATATAGAAATTAGGATAATTAAGCGTAGTAGAGATATAAAAGTAGACTACTAAAAGTATATTATTATTTCCTATATAGACTAAAGTATATATATAGTAAGCCTAATCCTAATTACCTCTAGACTCGCTAGTACGAATTCTAACCCTATAAACCTACTAGGCTCTTATTAGCTAAAAGTTACTAAAAGTTACTAAAAGTTACTAAAACTTAATAAAAATTAATTTACTATTAAACAATTCTAATTCTACTAGCGAGTCTAAGTAACTAAGGTAAGTAGTAACTAGAGATATCTAAATCTTAGTAAATAGTAATAGTAAAAGTAAATAGTAAAATAGTAAAGCTTAATTAGCGATAGTAATAGTAATAGTAATCTAATTACTATTTAAAAATTGTATAGTAATAGTAATAGTAATAGTAATAGTAATAGTAATAGTAATAGTAATAGTAATAGTAATAGTAATAGTAATAGTAATAGTAATAGTAATAGTAATAGTAATAGTAATAGTAATAGTAATAGTAATAGTAATAGTAATAGTAATAGTAATAGTAATAGTAATAGTAATAGTAATAGTAATAGTAATAGTAATAGTAATAGTAATAGTAATAGTAATAGTAATAGTAATAGTAATAGTAATAGTAATAGTAATAGTAATAGTAATAGTAATAGTAATA
This sequence comes from Pseudocercospora musae, assembly GCA_001578225.1. Classification (NCBI taxonomy): domain Eukaryota; kingdom Fungi; phylum Ascomycota; class Dothideomycetes; order Mycosphaerellales; family Mycosphaerellaceae; genus Pseudocercospora; species Pseudocercospora musae. The sequence continues at coordinate 36,248 of LFZO01000202.1, read as the reverse complement.
GTAATAGTAATAGTAATAGTAATAGTAATAGTAATAGTAATAGTAATAGTAATAGTAATAGTAATAGTAATAGTAATAGTAATAGTAATAGTAATAGTAATAGTAATAGTAATAGTATTTACTTTTAGTAATTACTATTCTACTACTCCTTCTAACCTTAGTATACTATTCTACTAGGAGACGCTATTAATAGTTAAATAGTAATTATTATTTTACTATTACTATTACTACTACTAATTACTATATTCTAGAAGGCGTAGTAAAGAGTCATAGTAGTAGTATTTATAATACTAAATAGTAGTCTACTAATTACTAGTAGTAACTTACTATTTACTATTTACTACGACTTAGATATCTCTAGTAGTAACACGTACGACCTACGCACTACGTACTACGCGTACGGATGCAAGTCGATTAGCTCCCGTCAAAACCCTAGAGTCCGCGAGTAGGCGCCGATAATGGGAGGTATTACGCTAGGCTATCGATTGTGTCTAGTAGGGCGGCTTTTCGTAGCGTTCGTAGAGGGGGATAGGCAAAGTAGTATATACTTAGTTATTGAATATAACGAGTAAGTAGGGGTTATAGTTGTTAGAACTTAGAGTTAAACTATAGGAATATTGCTTATGCCTCGCCTTATTGCGTAGCAAGCCCTAAGGCAAGGGGCCCGATACCTCTACTAGTACCTATTATTTTTAGTACTCTACTACTCCTTTTCGTATTTCGTACCTTAAGCTTTCGTACCATTAAAGCAAATCTCATCTTAGACGTATTACGTTTATTAAACTTACTATGTACGTATACTAAAGAGTATCGCGAGGTAGATAATAATAATATAAAGTAGAAAAGAATTTTCGTTATTGCTATTCTAAGCAATAATCGCACGTAGCCTCTCTAACTAGCTTAGTATAGTACATAGTATAGTACATAGTACACGCAATATCGATAAGGCTTAGTACGTATAAGAGTAGTATTAGTATTATCGGAGTTCGAACTAAGTATTGCTAAGTATTGCCAAGGCGCGGCATGAGCCGCACGCCGTATATATAATCTAGTATTTCTATTTAGAGCTATCTTTTCTATATTTAATTACTTATATTATTACTTAATTAGGGGCGATTACTACGCTAGACGTTAAATAGTAGACTTATCCCTATTTTGTCTTTCTAATATATATCGTAATTCGCCTCTAGGTACTTTAGTATTAATATAGATATTCCGTTCTTCCTAAAATATATTCTATTAGCATCTATTAATAATACTAATATTATATCTAGAATCCAATTACGAAATTTAGTATAAGCCGCTAGATAATTCTATTATTCTCTTAAGCTTATTAGTATCCTTTACTTTCTACTAGATACTAAGTAGAATAAGCGCTATATATAGATATTAGGATAGGCCTATATACTATCTAGATTAGTTCTATCTATACTAGTTAGAATAGATATATTAGTATAGAGAAAATATAAGCTTTATTTTAAGGATATAATATTTCTAGTATTAGGATATAAGCTAAGAAGTTAGTATACCGTTAATAGTATAAAGAATTAAAGATATAAAGAGAGGATACCGGCTACTATAGTCTATTACTAAGATATCTAGTATTAGAGTACGATATTACTATACGAAATAGAACCGTACTATAACTAGATAAGGTAGTAATGGTACCTATCTACCTACTACTAATAGAGGAATATAGATACTTAAAGCTTATTATAGTTTAAAAGAAATATCTCTTAGTATACGTTAGATCTAGAAGACTAGAAGTCTAGAACTATAGTTATTCTAGACTATAACGACTCGATATATTCTATTAAGGTTTCGGATACTATAGAGCTTAGTCGCTTAATAAGAGCGAGCTAAATAGAGCTAGTATATACTATATAGTATCTAGAGAGATAAAGTATAAGGAACTAACTTCTCTAAAAGATAGGATTATTATAGTAAGAGATTACCTAGACTAAGAAAGGCTTAAATAAAGTAACTAGATAGATAATTAATTAAGATCTCCTTAATTAGTTCTCTTTTATAAAGAAGAAACTAGAGAAGGATAAAGGTAGGAATTAGAAATAGGAGCCTAGTAAGAGTATTCTTAGAGAAAGGAGCTATAGAGATCCTCTCTATATCCTATAGCCTAACTAGATATAAAAGATAGGGATAGAATCCTATATAATAGATAGGAGATAAAGGGTTTTATACTAGAGACTATAGACTAAGGGCTTTTACCTTTAAAGTATATAGAGATAGCTACTTATCTAGTAGATAGAATAGTATAGTAATATAAGAATTTATAATAATATATACTATATAGTAGCCAAGACTAGCTATTACTAAGTAGATATAAGTTATATATAATAAGCCCTTAATATAGGTATTCTATACTTAGCTATAAGAACTTAAGATCTAATTAAAGAAACCGAATAGTCGTAGTCTCTTCTATAGTATAATCTATAGTAATAAGGAAACTTATATCTAGATAGCTTTAGTTCTAGACTAATTCCCTTAGTCTTTTTAAAATAATAGTAAGGTCGCTAATATACTAGAATATTAATAGATATCTATATCTTTAGTTAATAATTACTATTAATTAGAATACGGTAAATATAAAACTAGTATACTAGAAAGTATTCTTACTTTATAGACTATACCGGTTGTAAGGATCTTTATAAGGTAAGGTCTCTTACTAAGCCCTAAGTACGCTAAGCGGTACGCGCTAAGAGTATATACTAGACGTACGTAACTCGTATAGCCTTTTTAATCTAGCGCGCTACGTAATCCTTTTAGGAGGTACTTATTAGTTCTACTACCTACTATATTATTAGTTAGGCGGGTATTCTATACGTTGCTATATACCTAGTCCCTAATACTAGTTATACTTAGTAAATATAAGTAGAGCGAAAAACGTAGTTAATTATATATAGATAGAATTTATATAACTATATAGGTAAAACTAGGGCGACTTATATAAACGCTCTTAGTTGTTAAATTATTAAGAGGATAAACTACTATTATATTCTAAGACTAGTAGCTTACTAGAATTTTAAATCTAAGATAAATAGAAATTAATTAGAAGTATTAACTATTGAATAGTTATACTTTTATAAGTTCTAACTTATACGAAGTATATATAACTAAGGACCTAGTTACGAAATTTCTAGTTATAGTAATTTAATAGACATTATCGGCTCTTATAGTATTAAAATCGATATTCCGAACTATATAGCTATAGTTAATTCCTACGAGAGGACTAGAATCCTACTATTAGTTACTTAATATAACTAGTGTATTCGAGAAGGACTATCTACGAGGAAGTCCGAATATAAGTAGTATAGTAGTTATAGCCTTAGGCATTAGGCACGTAATAGGTATAGGTATATACTACACTTCAAGTTAGTTAATAGTAAGGACCCTAGCTAGCTAATCGCGACCTTACCTTTTTCCCGCAAAGCTAGGAACTTAACGATAGAGACTATATACATAGCGATTGTAGACCCTATTACTAATTTCGTACTTATGCGAAACGACGCGGATTACGCTTATATACTACTACTATATACGAAGATAGGCTACGTACGAGAGTACGAGTTCTATAGTTACTATTACGTTTCTTTAGAAGAATACGGTATAGCTAGACTTCCGCTACTAGACCTACCTAATCTAAAGGAAGAAACGAAGCCCTTTAATAGGGTTATAGCTTATAGCGATTATAAGTAGGTATATTAATTAGAGGATCTCGTTCGTATATAATAGAGCTTATACGTAGACAATAGTATAGTAGTAGACATACCGGAAGTAGACTCTATATAGATTGCGATTAAGCTAGGATACGAGAACGACAAAATGCCTACCGTAACGTACCTACCCTATACGCTAGACGAGGAGGTAGAGAACAAGACATTCGATCCGCTATATAAATAGGGGAAGATGTCGTTTACTAATAAGGCAATACAATTCGGGTTTCCTATATTCGTAGTATAGAAGATAGTTATAGTAGAGGACAAACATCTTCGCAAGGGACGTGTAGTAGTAGACATTAGAGGTTTAAACAAGATTGTAGTTAAGGACTTATACCTAGAGGTCCTAGGCAAGAGGACATTATTAAGTTACTATATAGCTACTCGTACATTACTACTATAGACGTAGTCGCATTTTTCTACTAATAGGTAGTCGCTCTTTAGGACCGCTACAAATTCGCTATTAATAGCTATAGAGGAGTTAGGACAAGAACAAATGTACGTCGCGATTATAGGCTATACGAATAGCGTTTAGTACGATTAGCGCCGATTCGATAAGATCCTTAAAGCTTATCGCTAGTACTATCGCGCCTATATTAACGATATCGTTATCTTCTTATATACCTTCGAGGAATACCTCGTCTACTTAGATACAATCTTCGGGCTCTTAAGTTACAAGAATATAAGTATCGTACCTTAGAAGTTATACTTAGTATACCCTTCTACCTCGCTACTAGGATAGCGAGTCTCCGGACTAGGATATACTATATACGAGGAGAAGGTCTAAGCGATCCTAGACTTCAAGTTTCTATCTACTTTAAAGGATATCGAGTTCTACCTTAGGCTTATAGGATAGTAACGATAGTATATTTGCTACTACTCTACGATTACCGCTCCCTTTAATGCTCCGCTTAAGCCCTTCTAACTAGGGCGGCAAGCGTAAACGCTTCGTAGCGCGAACGCTAGCTTTCTATATAGACGCATCTCTCGATACGGAACGTAGGGCCTTTAATATACTTAAGTAGCTCTACCGCGACCTCAAGTTTTCGTACTACGTAGACCTATAACGACCTATCTACGTAGACCTATACTCTTGTACTAGAGGATTTGCTATAGTACTATATTACGTTTAGGGTAATCTAGAACCGATCGTAGAAAACGGTAAGGCGGCTCGCTTTCCTTCGTAGCTAATACAAGTAATTATATATCCCTCTTAATTAATAACTAGTAGGACGTTTACTAAGTATCCTTATAGTTCGGTATATGCGATAGCGAAAGTATACTTCTATATATAATAGTTACTCGTATAGTAGGCTACTATACCGTACCTCTAGTTATAGTTACTATTGTTCCTATTATCGCTAACTTTACTTCCGTAGTACGCTTACCTTTATATATAGCCAAGTACGCGGCCCTACTTTTCGATACGTACCGCTTCGCTACACTTCTATAGTAATAAGAAGTTACCTTCTTCGATATTAATAAAACTAATATAATAATCGCGTAGTAGTATACCGCTATATCGATATTGAGAACAAGATCGCTTACAATATACAAATAGATACTAACATTATAAACGCATATTAGTAACGTAATAGGTAGTACCTCTTCTATACTAATTATAGCTAGAGACGCGCGCTAGCGCTAGCTATAGCTAGTAGAAGTCGATAGTCTACTAATACTTACGCAATATCGACTTAATAAAAGCTAACTCGCTACGCTAGTATAGGAAGTAGGAGGTAGGTTCGTTATACGCAATATACTATACGTATAGTAAGTACCCGATCGAGACGACCTATACGAAGACGCGCCTCCTAATACTATAACCGATCTCGAATAGATAGGCTAGCGACTAGAGGCGACGGGTAAAGAGAATATAGACGCGAAGGAGTATAGCGTACCTATAGTCTATAGAGACCTAGACGCCGAGCTATAGCGCTTGCTTAGGGAACCTAGCTTCGTAAACATCGCGCGTTACCTTTAAATGTACTACGTGCCCGTACTATAGATACTACTCTAGGGACGACTTATAGTCCTACCGATCCTTGTATACAACCTCTAGCTCTATAGGTACGCTTCGGTACGCGTAATAATATAGCGTATCTATAACGTAGACTACTCCGCTAGTACCGATTTTGCTCTATCCTTACTTAATCCCGCGCTATACGCGACGAATAGGAATACTAGTAAGATTATAGTATATAGGCTTATATATAGTACGATTACAAGAAACCTAAGCTACTATAATAAGGCGGATTTCGCGTAGCTTTTTAGAATAAGCGAAGAGGCTATATTTCTAGATACTACGCTATAGATACGTACCTATCCCGATAGTATATAGGATCTAATTTTGCCCTCCGAGTAGAACGTGAAACTTATATACGATCTACGTCCTATCCCTTCTTCGATACGGAACTAGGATCTATAGCGTATACTATATATACTCTCCTAGATTAGCCTCGGTATAATAGTAGACAATAAGCGTAGGATGCCTACTAGCGGACTATATCGCTAGAGATAGAACACAATTCTTTATATACTTCGCCTATATAGCTATACGATAGACTTCATTTTTACCTTTATGCGAGTCGTTATAGCGACGCCGGGTTACGATAGAGAAGACGTCGATCTATATAGAGTCTATTCGTAGATCGCGGCTATCGCTTCTAAAGACCTCCCCTTAGTAGCGCGGCTACTAGCTACCCTAAACGAGAGCATAACGGCTACAATATATAGGCACGCGTAGCGGCTTACGTATAGTAGACTTCTAGGTTATATCCTAGCCGAATACCGTTTGTCTATAGAGCGCATAATCGAATAGTAGGTTATAGCCAAGTATGTCCTCTTCTTAGACTATATAATCTATTACGAGCTAGTAGACCTAATAATAGGTACTCGTACTCCCTTCCTATAATACTAGTAGTAGATAGCTACGACGGCTCGCTATTAAACGGAAATACGTCTCTAAGAATAACGTACTATAATCGCTATCGAAGGTAATAAACTTGTAATAAGACGGATCCTAGAGACCGAGTAGCGAGATTACTATAGTATATAGGGCGCAACTTAGGGCGACGAGGCACTTAGGCCTAATGAAACAAATTCTACAATACCGAGTATAGGAGAGGCTAGTATAGGTCGATAGAATACCGGTATAGTATAGCAAGTTCCGAATACTAGCTCTAGGAGTATAACCCTAAAGTAGACGACTACTAATACGTAGTAAGCTACAAATGCTAACTCTAATAACGCGGCCCCTTAGCCTACTCCTCCTAGTACTTCCGCTATATAGTAAGCTATAGACGCTAGTACGACGTAGTAACCCTAGATATAGCAAGCGAGTACTATTATAGAGGATACGGTAGAGGTAAGCATAACTCCGTATACTACTATAGAGGAGTAGCGCGTCGTCGAGGCCACTACCGCTAGAACGGCATAGAATAGTATAGTAACGACTATAGATAAGCTTAACCCTAAGCGATCGGAGGAAGAAATTTCTTATACTATTTTCTCTACGCTTACTACTACCTACCCGTAGTAGTACCCTCTAAGCTACCTAATCGGAAGCGTAATAAAGTACTTAGATACTCCTTACAACGAGAATCTAGCGCTTCTCTTAGCTCTAATGCGTTTTAGACGCGAAGGCTTAGTACGGGACTAAGACTCCTATTACTCTCTTATAGTATAGGGAGTAGAGGCCTATAATGCAAGCAAGGACGCCTATTCCGGTACGGCGGGTTTTCCCTATAAGCGACTATCTTTGTAAGCGATTTAGCTATCTAGCGCGCCTACCTTAAACGCGGGCTTATAGGCGTAGGCAACCGGAGTATAGTAGAGTTACTTAAGACGCAAGCCCTATTATACTACTATAGTAGCTCTATATTCGCGAGGACCGGGAACGTATACAATTACTTATCCTATAGGTATACAAACGCCCGCGCTAGCTTAGCAATATCGCTCTAGTAATTCGGGAGTATTACTAGGTTATTATAGGCGAATATATAATATTAGCGATTATAGGTATCCTTCGCTACGAGAACCTTCTCTATATTACGCTAGAAGTAGTTACTACTACCCTAGTAGGCTCGGCGTACTATATACGTAGAACTCTTAAGCGTAATAGTATAAATATACCTACTTCTATATAGCTCGTATCGGCTCCTCTAAATATAACTAAGACGAAGACGACTACTACCGAAGTAAGAACTACGAAAGCGACTAAGCCCGGAACGTCTACTACTAGAACGTAGCTAACGAGCATAACTACTAGTAATACGGAGACGCCTACGGAAGCGTAGCTAGAGAAGGAGTAGGGAACTACTATACCTTCGTAATCCTAGTAGGCAATAGGCGCGCCTAGTAGCGGAGATAGTAGTAATAATAACGACCTACTAGATAGAGACTCCGATAATAATAACGATCTACTAGATAGAGACTCCGATTTAAGCGATAGTAACGATAGTCTAGAGGACTCTACTACGCTAACTATAGGTATATCGGAAAAGGCGCGTAGTAAGTAGCCTACTAGACGCCTTCTACCGCCGTCTTAGATATAGATGCCTATAGGGCGCGATAAATAGAACGGCTACTAGTAGGACGTACTATAACAAGTTACTAGCTCTACGTACACGGCGCTATAATAGGGCGATAAAGTATAGAGTAAGCTCTAGCCGGACGAGGAAGACGATATAGACGTAGAACTACTTATAGAGGCGCGCGAGCTTCCTCTATCGTAACAAGACGGCGATAATATATACGACTTTAGTCTACTACTTAAGGATATAGATACCGATTCGGTTAAACAATAGGCTATTACCTATACGCTATTTCTATCTACAATAGCGCAAATGAGACGCGTATAATAGATAGATAGGCGTTACCTTTATACGATTCGTAGTATCGACTAGTAGGTATAGAGAGAAGGACGCGCTATTCGAAATACGGCTATCTATCGCTACGAGTAGGAAACCTTCGCAGATCCCTAAAATACTAAGCTCTTCGCCTAACTAGTATAGGAGGTCGTACTATAGATAGAGATAGATCGCGAGCTCGATAGATTGGTAATTTAGGCGCTATTAGCTAATAGGCGATTTACGCTTAGTAGACACATAAGAGTACGAGACGCGCATATAGAGTTCGCTACCTACCTACGTGAAAACATACCTAGACCTAGCGCAAAAGATATAGAATATTGGTACGATATATATAACGAGGTAGGTACCGATACTTTTAGGAATACCGATTCTACGAACGAGATTTAGGAAACGGTAATTTATGTAGTACTTTATAGCGTAGCTAGACTACCTATAGCGATACAAGTAGTCTAAGAGATTTAGGATACATACCTAAACCTACTTGTAGAGCGAGACGCTATATCTATAGAGAACGATATACTTGCGCTACTTAGCGTTAATAGATAGGAAGCTAAGCTTATTATATTTAAGGACGGTAAGGAACCCGAATTTTCTATTACTAATCTAGGTAGAACTAGATTCCTAGGATAGGTAGACCCTTTCGTCGGTAACTATAGCTTCCTAAAGAACCTCCGCGACGTCGTATAACTTCTAGGCATAATAACTATACTACGCGTACTAGCTATAGTATCCGTACTACTAGTAACCGCCTCTTAAGAGACGGTAGTTAACTCTATCGAAACAAGTACGGCATAAACGGCTACAAGTACTAGCGCTCTAGTACAAAACCTAGACACGGATATAGCGCGTACTACGAACGAAGAGTAAGGACTATAGAAGGAGACTACTAGTAACAATAACGTAACCGAGGAACGCGAGACGAACGTTAAGCGCTCGAAAGGCACTATCGCGTTATTAATAGACCTCCTCCTATAGGAACCCGGCCTAAATTATACCTACGAGGAATAGTTACGATAGCTCGCCTCTTACGTTATAGATAATCTAATAGTACTATAGTATAACGCGTACGGCATCGTTACGATCGACTATATACTACTATTAGGAACGCGGCTATTAGATAATAAGGTCGAAGAGGTCCTTATAATGTTCGTACTACTCCTTATATCTCTTAAGGATATTAGTACTACCTACCTAACTATACTCGAGGGAGGAGGCTATGCGCGAAACGAGAGAAAGCCGTTTAGGCTACTAAGAGGATACTTCGAGCCTATAAACGGGATAATAAGAGTCGTACTCGCGAACGGTAGAAACATCCTTATAGGCTCTAGTTTCTTTAGATATCGCCGCCGCGACTAGTACGATTAACTTATAAGAGATAATCGTAACAATTAGGCCTTTTAACTTTATTACTACAAACGCGCTCGGTATTGCGAACGAGAGTAGACCGCTACTATCTATACGATATTAGGCCGATTAGTAGAGAGATATACGCGCGCGAGGCGATATAGCGAGGGGAGAATAGCTCCCTATACTCATAGCCTTATACGTTATACTCTATCCGGAATATATCGACTAGCCTTTGTATATCGATATACGCGCTATACTAGACTATATGTTGCTAAATATAAAGTTATATAACGGAGCCGACGAGAACGGGATACTAGAAGACACCGCCCTTAACTACTTCTTACAAACTATATACCTCTAGCTTTAGCTAGGACGTAGCCTACTAGATAGGCGAGACATGTTACGAAACGTATAGAATAGGCGATATATAGTGCTCTAGTATAAAGTGCCGTACGACTACGTAACGGAGGATAACGAACTAGCGAAGCTTACGCGAGGTCTTGGCTATACCGGAGTTCGTAGGCGCTTTAATCGGCTTACGGAGCAATAGCGCTAGAACCCTATCGAGTACTTACTACGCTAAGTACAAGAAGCTATATATGCGCTATCTACTAGACGTAGTACGGTAGCTAGAAATAAGCTAGGGTAGGCACCTTTCGGATAACTACGCCGTATATAGAGTTAGTATACGCCGAGCTAGCGAACCGGTAGTAGATATATATCTATCTTATTAGATAACGACTTAGTACTACCTCGAGCTTCGGTACTACTAGGAAGTAGATATGCTTCCGTCGCTCTAGACGAAGAACTCGTACTACCTAAAGATAGCCGACTTATAGACTAGATAGTCCGAGTGCCTTAGACTATACTAGTAATAGATCCAAGTCTAAGAGTATCGCTAGCCGGCTCGATACTACTACTACCTCGGCCGCGGCGCGTAGCGCTATCGAGTACTACTAAGGGATAGCGTATATAGACGCGCAATATAGTCGCCGAAAAGCTACGTTAGGAGAAGCGCTAAGAAGAGGAACGCCTATTAGCGAACGTACGTACTAAGAAGCGCAAGTAGCGAAAATCCGATAGGGAGTTAACGGCCTCTAGGCTCTTTAATAAGCTCGATCCTTAGAATCAAAATAAGAAGAAGAAGACGAGTAAGCGTTCTTTCGATAAGACGGAGCTAGAGATCTAGAACGACGAGTAAGGCATAGATAGATAGGATTACAAGAGCGCGGGTTTAAGGACACGAGTATATAATTACGAGTATACGTATACTATTATACTATTATATCGATTATACTATTACGAGTATATACATACTATTACGAGTACGCGTACGCGACTATAGAGCTATATCGCTAGCTACTTAACAAAGCCGTAGAAATCGCGCTATATAACGTAAATATATATAGTAATAAAAACAAAAAAAGATACAAAAACCCTATACGCCGTAGAGCGCGACTACGCCTATAGTAAGAGCGTAATATAAGGAAACGTAATAGAGAGTATCTAAGAGGCATTCCGGGCATAGTACCCCGGCCTTTCGTTAAGCGGAGGAGGGTACTATTCTATACCTAGCTAGGTATATATCTCTTCTCTATAGACATAGATAGCTTAGGAATATATTAACCTTAGTACCTTACTACCTATCCATTACCTAATAGTCTTTATTAACTTTAATAGTATATTAGTTCTATAACTTTTCTTATCTAATTATTTTAGTCTTAGTAGATACCGTACTAAAAATCGTTACGTAGTTTCTAGATTACTAGTAAGCTACTAATAAGATATTATAATTAGGTCTAAAAGATCGTAAATTTATTAATTAGACTTATAAATAGTAGTAGTAGGACTATATAGAATAGATCGAGGAACCTTTAACTAATATCTTTTAGCTCTCTAGTCTTTAAAGTCTAGTATACTATTAATAATTTATTAGGGAAAGTAAGAGACGTATAGTAGTAGATATTCGAGGCCTAAATAAAGTCTCTACTACTAATACGTATCTAGTACCTCTCTAAGCTAATATTATATAAGTAGTAGCTAGGGCGAAATATATATCTATTATATACTAAGACTAGGAGTAATATACTACTATATACATAGCGCTAGATTAATAGGCTTATTCGAATAGAAGAATATTAATACTTTCTAAAAGCCTATAATAATAATATTAAGAAAAAGATAATATATAGATAACGTATATAAGGCAAAAGTCGTAGAGTAGGATATCTATATCTTCCTCTCTAAATATACTAGAAATAGGTAATATCTCCTAGGCGTTACCTATATAAGTAGTACCTATCTTATCTTATCGTAATCCGGAGTAGTACCCTAGAGGCTTATATTAAGAACCTAATTTGGTTACTAAAAGCTCTCGAGGGACGGAACTTTACGATCTCTACGAAAAAAAGACTTTCCTAGGGTTCCCTTTGTTATATATTAGTTAGTATGCCAAGGTAATAGGGGAGGACCGATAATAGGTAGCCTTTAAGGGCACTAATTTAGGATTACTATTATAGACTTATTTAGTCTATTATAGACTAACTTAGGGTTACTAACAAGAATACATAAAGGTTAACTAGTTAGCTACCTTCTATAGTTTATGCAATTCAATAGGCAATTCACAAATGTCTCGGTCTATACTATTAATTTACAATACCCTTTAGAACTAATTAATATCCGTAGACAACTAGTTAATAGGCTTAGGGTATTAATAGCTAAGGACAAATTATTGAATACGATACGATTCCTATAGTTCCCTAAGATCGTGAGTAATCTACAAGTTTCCTTAGTACGTACTAGATAGCTAATGTACTTTATATTGCTTACTATGCCTAGTCGGTAGAGCCTCTCTAGAAGTACAAGACGGAACGTTTAAAGTACGTATCCAAACCTAGCCATACTAGAAAGCACTATACTACGTCCGTATAGACCCGACTCTATATCTTTAGGAATACTTTTAAGGCTATATAGTAGGCCTTTGCGTAGACAATAGTACTAGTACATTACGATCGCAAACGGCCCCTATATATCCTACTCGATATATCGAAGAAACGAGGCTTTCGTATAATGATCGCTTACCTAAAGGGAGGCGAGATAATCCCTCTAAGAACTAAACTTAAACCGGTAGTGTTCTTGTCTAAGACACTAACGGCGGCGGAACGTAGATCCTTATTTACGGAACTAGAGGTAGCCGGATTAGTCTAGACTATTACTAAGATTCGATAGATAGTTAATGTATTAGATTATCTAGTAACTGTCCTAATAGACTACGTAGATCCGATAGGGATCGTAAACTAAACGGCATTGAACTCGAGCGCTACGGATAAGCTTAATAATCGGTTAATATAAACCTCCCTATACCTCTCCTAGTTCCGCAACCTTAAGTTATATTACCTACCTAGCCGAGACTATACCGTACTAGATACTTTGTTAAGATTACTAGTATCGGATACCCTTAAGGGTTATAAGGATACGCCTAATTACCTTATTATATTTTTTGCGACTTAGACTTCTACTATAACCTACTTAGAAATTAGACTAGACTTCCGTAAGCAAATATAGACCGGTTACTTGCCTAATTAGTACCTAGTAGATATTGCCGAAATCGCTCGAACCGACCCTTAGGAACGAGGTTTCTATAGGAAGGACGATCTACTATAGTATAAGGATCGTTTATGCGGTCTTAAGAGACTCGAAGGCGATATCTTTAAGAGTACGATATTGGTAGTAACCAAATATACGCGAGAGTACGTAAGCAATATTATATTCGGTATCTAGGTACAAAGGTTAGGAGATATCTAGTACATTGCGAGGAATGTTTACGAGCGTAAACATCCTAGTACAAGTAGTATAGTTAGCTATAGCCTATCCTAACGGAACCGGTCCTATACTATATAGTAATAATAGTTTTCATCGTTAGCCTATTAGAAGACGATAGCTACGATTCTATATATACGCTTACGTATTATTTTACGAAAGCTATTATTCTAGTTAATAGATACATTACCTTTATAGCTAAGTCCTAGATATATAGGATACTAGATAAACTCCTACAATCGCATTAGGGCCTTCTATTAGCTACTATTAGTAATCGAGACTCGAAATTTAGGTCTTAGTCCTAGCGAACTATATTCGAACGAATAGGAACTAAGCTATTACTATCTATAGCCTACTACTATAGATAGATAGTTAGTCTAAATATATAAATTAGATATTAGAAATCGCGTTATAGTACTAGATAGCCAAATATCCTAATAGAGTAATTAAATAGAGGTATGTCTTACTATATATCTAGTTTACAATATATAACTCTATTAATACTAGTACCTAGAAGAACCTAAATAAACTCTATTTCGGCTTTAAGCTAAGAGAAGCGCTAGATACGATAGAACCTACTCTTAAAGACCGAGAGCGTTTAGAAACGGAGGCCGAGGACTCGTTATTATTTGCGAAGATAAGAATAAAAGCTCGATACGATAAGGAACATAAGCCTTGGGAGCCGTAGGTAGGCTAAAATAGAAGGGTTTCGTAACTCTTCTAGTATACTACTCCCGGCTTAGATAGATAGCCAAGAGGGCTTAATATAGTAATAGATAGTATATAGTCTATATATAGCTTTAACTACATAGAAGAGGCCGCTCTAGAGGTATGTCTATATTAATTCGCTTTTGTATTTCCTCGCGCTTATCCTTATATAGCTTCTAGACCGGCGTATCGGGTACCTCGAAGCCTTCGCTAGTTATTAATTAAGCGCGTACGTTATAGTATTATAAAGGAATATCGAAGAGGACTAATCCCTTAGCTACTAGTACAAGCGTAAGCATTATATCTATTAGTAACTATCGGGGAGTAGGCGGGAATTAGCCTAGTAGTTATAGATTATACGTCTTATGTCTTCCTTAATAATATCGTATTTAGATACCTATATAATATCGTAGCTCAATTCCTAGATATAAGTAGATCTCTATCGCTTAAGTAGGTACTAATAGATAGCCGTCGTATTACAAGCGGGAATGTTACGCCCGACGAGTTCTACTATAGACGCAAGGTCGCGTCTAATCTATCCGGATAGATCTAGCGCTACTAATAGAACTTGGAAGCCGTCCTAGAAGAGCTTAGATAGGCCGATATTTTAGTCTATATAGTAAGTAAGGTATATACGATCCTCTATTAACTAGTACCTCGGGTAGTGTAGGCGATTACTACCTCCTCTAAATTATCTTCGTATAGCTCTACTACTAACCTAGAGTAGGCGGGATCTCTATCGTACTTAGGTGCTCGATATTAAGGTATAATAAAAGGTAGCGCGAATCTATAGAGGATAGAGTCTTTAGAGCTAAAAGGACTAGTATTAACTTCGTTAACGACCTTCTATCCCGCTATATCCTATTCTAGAGAGCGAGTATTTACGCTATAGTTTAGGTTCGTAGTAGTAGCCTCGCCTTTCCTTATTTAACCTAGTGAGTACAATTCTCTAGTACTCTTAAGTACTATCTTCGGTTACTCGCCTAGAGGAACGAAAGATCTATTAGTAGTTTTTACTAACCTATACTTATTATATAGATCGCGAAGGGTATTCGAGTACTTGCCTAGGTTAAAATATCGCGGCGCTATTTTGAAGGATTTTAATAGAGTCGAATAGGAACGATACGTATAAGATTATTAGCGTATATAGCGGCGCGAGTATCTATCGTCTTATCCTCTATATCTTTCGCTAGCTTCTAGTTAGGATTATAATCGAAGTTATAGTTATCTATAAAGTCGGTATAGTCGGGTTATCTGTATTATATATAGGTATTAGAGCTTAGTCTCCTTTGCCTTAGCCTCCCGCTCTTCTATAGCCTTCTTATAGAAGCCTTAATTATAAGCGGCCTCGGCTTTATAGGCGATTAGGTTTTGCTTAGCGACCTTAAGGAGCTTACGCCTATATCGGTCGTACTCTTAGAAAAATAGGACTACCCTATTATCGTAGCCCTTTACGTAAATATAGTATAGGTAGGTTTAGAGGCTATCTATTAGGTCGTAGGCTTGAGGTCGTCCGGTAGTAAGTATTCTAGCGACTTTAAGCGATCGAAGTACTCGATATCGTCGAGTATTCTAGTATTTCCGATAGATACAAGGTTAAGCTAGAAGTAACTAGATTTACTTCTAGCTCTAGGCGTTTCCTTCTACTAGCTCGAGTAGGCAATTTATCTACTTACCTTTATCGTCCTTAGGATAAGCTTAATCGAGGTAGTCTTAGAAGAACTCGTTACTAGACTAGAAGATCTTACTATATATATTATAACGAGTTAGGCGTCTATTCTAACGGTTCTTCGGGCGAGGTTATTACTAGGCGCTAACCTCGGGTCTACGACCTTACTACTAGATATAATTAACCGGCTCTAAGGAGGGAGTAATAGGAGGGAAAGTCTCTACTATTTATTCTATTCTATTATCTATCTCTTTCTACTACTCTAAAACTATTATCCGAACTATCGTACTATCCGTCTATAGCTCCTCCGTATTCTAAGTTATCCTCCTTATAACCTAGGTCTATCGTAGACTCGTATAAGCAATTAGGCTTACTAATTCTTTCGTAATTTAGAGGAGTAGCATTTCCTACGCTTCCTATATTCCTCGTAAAAGGTCCCTAAGGATTCGTATACTATAGAAGACTATGTATATCTACTATTCTCTCGCTTGTATTTCTAGCGCGTTAGTTACTATAGACCTAGGGTTAATTCCTATATATCTAGTTCCTAGGCTACGATCGATACTATTAGTTAGGGCGCTATTGGAAGTTATTAAAGTAGTTATTACCGCGGTAAAAAGGCGCGCGTCCGGCGTTATTATAAGGCCTTTATAGCTTCTTTCCTACTATCCTCGTAGGCCCGCGAATCTTGTCTTCTATAGACTCTTACATCTCTCGTATACTAGCTTATATCGCTTCGCGCTTCCTAGCTATTTACTTGGTTAACTAAACCTTTAGGTCGGCTAGGCTAGTCTTACGCCTATTTAGACTATTCTCGCTAGCTAGCGGACGTTAATACTTTAGAGGAAAGGGGACTACTAACGTAGTACTATTAGCGGCTTTTCTATACTACTTAGGATCTCGGATAGTAGGCTTATAGTAAGATCCGGAGAGCTACTAATATCTTATCCTTATTACTAGAGACGTTACGGAAGATACCTCGTACGTTTAGCTCTTACTATAGGCTAATATATCCTTTGTATAGCTATCCTCTAGAATCTCTATATAGATAGCAAGATACGAGGTCGTTATATTCTTATACTTAGTATTCGAATCGATACCCTAAGTTCCTCGTCGGATCGACTAGCGGTAGAAGTTGTTATATACTACTACCTAGTATCGAACTAGGAGAGCCGAGTTTTAGAGAACAATATACATAGCAATATAATACGAATGTCTTTAGAAACGCGGTACCGATCGAAATAGTAAAAGTTAAGAATAATAGGAAAGAAGTTATATATTTCATATTAGACTATTTATCTAATCTCTACTACCTCGCTACTACTACTATATAGCCCGTTATACCCGAATGCTCTATTAGCGCTATCGCCTAGGTAGTATTGTAAGTATCGTAAATAAAATATTTAAAACAACCCTATCCTATAATCGTATTATCGAAACGCCTTTAGCCCGAATATCGCTTAAATGCCTAATAGGCGCTAATAACGACGGCCTCCGTAGCGAAGATTACGAAGCTATACTTAGTATATCGCTACAAGACGGATTCCTACTATATAGGCTACTACTAGGCGGGTTCCTAGTAGCGCGGGCGACGGCGGCGGCGCTATAACTACTACTAGACGGGCTACTACTACTAGACGGGCTACTACTACTAGACGGGCTACTACTACTAGACGGGCTACTACTACTAGACGGGCTACTACTAGACGGGCTACTACTACTAGACGGGCTACTACTAGATAGGCTACTACTACTAGATAGGCTACTACTAGATAGCTTACTAGACAGCTTACTACTAGATGGCTTACTAGACGGCCTACTAGGCGGCCTACTAGACGGCTATAATCTAAAATAGGAATTTAGTACCTACGATATAAATAGCTAATAGAGAAAGATATACTAGGTTACCGTTAGAGGGTACTACTAGATAGATCTATTATATATATATTAGTTCTTATGCCTTGTATACATCGCGGTAAGAGGAATGTATACGCCGCCGCCCTTACCTACGCGGACTACAAGACTATTAGTATATCTATTATATTAATAGTATCCGGCATATAGGAGTACATACATTCGCGAACTATAATAAGACGCTAGAATAGGAGCTTTCGGATAAAGAGCTTAGTCGACTTCTAGTACCGATAGATCTTGTAGAGAGCGACTATACCTAGAATATATATTAATAATGTTGTCGAAGCTAGATAGTAGTAGAAATACTAACCTAGCTTATATCCGTATAGCTAGAAAGAAGGAGAAGAGAAGGGAAAGCTAAACGTAAAAATAAATATATCGCGAACTCCGACGGGACGGCCTAGGTACTAGGTAGATACGTATTAACGTACATAGTACGCGACTAACGCGGGGACATACGAGTACGGTAACTAGGCATTTATTACGAGATCGAGATACTCGAGCGAAGAGACTTTCAAGCATTATATAAGAATTAGTAGTAAGATATAGCTATTTAATCCTTTCTAAAACGATTAGATCTATCGTAGTATTCTTGTTCGCTATGTATTCCTATACGTCTATAGTATAAATAGTGTTCTCGTACTCTCTACCGATTGTATAGTAGTTACCTATAAGGCAAGTCCCTACTACGATTTTATAGACTATAGCCTATAACAATCTATAGCAAGCTCTACAATCTATATATCGCTTTTACTAAGCTAAGTCTATAAATAAAGTCGACTACTTTCGTATAAAAAACTAGCGGTAGGCTCTAGTAACTATTGAGATCTATAGGAAGGTACAAGAAGTAGAGCTTTGCTTATTTAGAACTCGGTCTTATGAGACTATTTTAGCTAGTAGTATAGTAAAATAAGAAGCTCTATAAGCTATTCTTCTACTACTTAGATCTAGTATTAGACATATGTTAATGCGCTTAAGAATAGGACGCGTTATACTAATTCAAGTACTCGCGATATGTTTAGGAAAGACCCTTCGAGGCTAGTAAAATACATGTATATACAAAGTCTAACAAATATTATACCTTTTGCTAATTATGAATCCAAGAGTACGCTCGAGTTATCGTTACGCATTTTAACGGTCTTGTCGATCGGGCGTAGTATGCCTAAGATTATGTATATAGTCGTAGTTGCCTTCTCGCTTCGTCTACTACTATAGAATAATAGGGATTCGGATTAGTAGTATTTAGCGACCTCGCGAGTTGCTAAACCTTGTTACAAGGCATCGTAAGCAAATTATATATACGTGAAGTACTATCCTTTATTCGCGTTAGGTATAACATCTATCGTATTCGAAGTCAACGACCTATATACTATATTTATATTGCTAGTAATGTTAAAATAGAGTTCGTATTACTATCGCTAAGCTTAAGATTATACTTCTATCCGAGTAGACCTTAGGGTTATCGTTCTAGAAATGTCGACGATTAGATATTATAGATTACTTTAGGAGATTATAATGTTTAACTACATATACTATAGTACTACTTATTCGCCCTTATAATAATCCAAGAGGCTTTACTATACTAATTCTACTACTATATCGATTTTGTATAGTCTATCTTATAGTAGTATTACTAATTTCTAGTACTTGTAGACTTAGTATCGTTAATAATAGCTACTACTATAGGGACAAAGGTATAGGCGAGGACAAGGGAAAATAGAAGATATTCGTAGACTATTAGGTAGACCCTAAGCTATAGATAGGAAGAAGGGAAAGTAGAAGACATTTATAGATAGGCGTAATTATATAGAGTAGACTAGATTGCTCTCGACGAAGTTATTAAGTATATCGAATTTGCTCTCGGCGAATCGAATAAGATCGTCGTTATCCTACTATTAAGTTAGTATAAGACATATATATAAGGCGGGTTATCTACTAATACTACTTTACTCTTTGCTCTCTTTATACTCGTCTATACAACTCTAGATAATCTTACTAAGGACGCTATCGGCGTATATACCTATCGAGATAAGGTATCTTAGCTCGAAGGTCTTAGTATCTATATTATAGTAGTAGTCTACTAAGACATCGTAGATAGTATTAATAAAGTCGTATAGGATCTTTTCTCTACCTCGTTCGCTAAATAAGTACAAGGAGCTATATAGATACCTCGACATACTTGCGATTAAATAGGTATAGTAGGGATAGAGCCTAGACTATATAGCGTATTAGTAGGATGTTAGGGAAGCTTAATCGAAGTATAGTATAATACCTAGTATCTATCCTATATAGTTAGACTACTAATTAAGAACCGGCGGAGGCCGATATAAACTATATACTAGTCTAGTCTATCTTTATACTATTACTATAGCGGTCTACAATAAAGTACTATATATATTGACTTAGTATCGCGAAGTACCGACGGGTATTATCGTAGAGGAACTACTAAGGCATAATCAAGTGTACTAGGTATAAGTTTATAGTATTATATATTAGTTAGTATACTAAGGTAATAGGGGAGGATTAATAATAGGTAGCCTTTAAGGGCACTAATTTAGGGCTACTATTATAGACTTATTTAGTCTATTATATACTAACTTAGGGTTACTAATAAGGACATATAAAGGTTAACTAGTTAGCTACCTTCTATAGTTTATACAATTTAGTAGGCAATTTACGAATATCTCGGTCTATACTATCAATTTACAATAGGTTATAAGCCCGGCGCTCTAGGCTTATCCTATCTAAGAGAATAGACTAAGGATTGTTATTATTAAGTATAGTAACTATAGATCAAGTAGAACTACTAGAGTTAATAACCAAGATTGGTCTACTCTATAGTACTAGCCTAAACAAGTACAATTAGAGAATCTAAGTAGAAAGATCTAGCTAAATAACAAAATGGCGTACAAGGACAAATCTAACAATAAGATCCTTAAGAAGGGTACTAACTTTTATGCTTAGAAAATTATCCTAGAAGGAGAGCTTATTAAGGAAAAAGTCCTTAGATATGTCTTTCATAATCTAGAATAGTGTAACCTAGAGGTTATACTAACTAGAGAAGACTATTAAGATACTATAATAGTTGTAAACGATACTCTATAGGTATTAGTCTTAGCTAAAACTAAATATAAGCTAGTACTAAGGGAATTCATAGAGGGGGATTACTAAGCAAAAGGCATCCTATCAAAAAGGATAGTAGATAACCTAAGACCTAACTTTGGTAATACCTAGAAAACGGCATATAAATACTACTAAACCGTTATAACAACCTTTAAGCTAATTATTATAGTAGACGTCTATAATATACTAAAAAGTATCGGTTTAATTAAGCTATAGAATCAAACTATAGAAAGCATCCTAAAGTACTATAAAGACTTCTAAGCATAGGTCCTTAAGTACTAAACAGCTACTAAACAGTTTTGTCTTTAGACTAATATAAAGGTAGAGGATATCAAGATCCCTAACCTAGTTATTAGAATGCTATTTGTAAATAGCCTTTAAGGTTATAAACAGCTTAGAAGCTAGAAGCACAATAACAAGCCTAAGAAGGCTAACCAAATCCTATAGGGAATAATTACATCTCTTAGAAAAGAGAAGCTACTATTAAACACTAATCTACTAAACTAAGGAAGATTAGTATCTACTCTAGCTAATTATGAGATACTTAACAATAACGACAAGTATTAAATCTATAAGAAAGCAAAGCATACTAATGCCTAATGCTAGAAGTAGTATCCTAAAAGGAAGAAGGAATATTAAGACAAGGATACTAAGTAAGATAGCAAGAAGTCTAAGAATAGTAAGAAGCCTAAGAAGGATAGGAAGCTAAAAAAGAAGGCTTCTATAGCTACTACTAAGGATAATGATAAGGAAGATAGTAATAATAATAAAGATTAGGAAAGTAGGAGTTACTATTCAAGTACTACTTTTATAGCTAATCCCTAAAGTACTACTAGTATTATAGCCTTAACCAAGACTCTACTTATTAAGAAAATACTTCTATAGGATATAGGCACCTTATTCATAATGTTTAATAACAAGTCCTAGTTTAGGAATCTTAGGAGGCTCCTAAAGCCTATAAAATTCTCCTAAGTAGTTAGCTCCTAAAGGCTAATAGTAGTTAGAGATATCCTAATTTAGCTAGATTATAAGGGAAAGAAGATAGACATGCTCTACAAGAATACCCTTTATTTACCTAAATTAGATATTAATCTAATTTGTATAGATAATGTCTATAAGGAACTTAGTTATTACTTCTATAGACCTAGCAAAACTATTAGAAATTCAGGTAGTGAGGTTATATATAAAACAAGAATTAGGAGTAAGGTTCCTATCTTGAAGAATGCATTAATTATTCTACTAGCCCTTCTAAAGGTAGGAGGAAAGAAGTCTATTAAGTATAACCTACTAATAGTACCTATAGTTAGTAAACCAAAGGCTAATACTAACAGAATTTACTAAAGACTTAGACATATTAGTAGCACTATCCTAAATGCAACAAAGAACAATACTAATTGTATTAGCCTAGAGTATCTAAATACTAATTAGCTTAGTTACTATAAAGCCTATAGGCTTTTAAGATCTAAAGGGATTGTATTAAGAAAGCTAAGAAAGGTTCTAGACTATGCACTAGATAAGATTTACCTTAATGTAATAGGCCCTATTACTCTACTAGATATCTATAGCTACTAGTTCATCCTCCTATTAACTAATGCAAAAGTTAAGACAAGATAGAGTAGATTTATAAAGCATAAATTAGAATACCTAAAACTCATTAATAATTGGATAAACATAGTATTTTACTAGTATAGCAAGAGACCCAAGCTATTCTTCTCTAGTAGGGGAGGAGAATTTAATAATAAAGAGCTAACAAGGTTAGCTAAGATCTAAGGATACAAATAGGATTTCTCTATACTATATATCCCTAAACAAAATAGTATTATAGAATCATTAAACAAGGTTATCCTAACTAAAGCATAGTTAATAATAATAGACTTAGGAATGCCTAAAGACCTCTAGAGCTATACTATAATCTATTCAATATAGTTAACAATTAGGTTAGCTAACTTAGAGGCAAAGTAGATTCCTCTTATCTATCTAGAAAGGGAGATGAAATAGGGTATATTAGAGATTAATCTATTAAAAGTTAGGAGATTTAGCTACAAAGCTTATAAGTATATTAACGAAGTTATCAAGTTAAGGAAGTTTATACTAAGGGTATATATCTACTAGAATATTAGGTTTTAGAACAATTCATTAACTAACTACCTTCTATAGAAGGTAGTATAGGATACAAGAACAAACAAGTTTAAGCATAATATTAGGTTTATACTATATGTCTCATTCTATAAAGACTAGACCTATAGCTAAGAAATTGAAAAGGCTAAAAGAGATCTAATGAATTCAATCCTATAATAGAGTAGTAGCTAACCGATGTTTAAGATTGTCTTAGATAATCTAGATAAGATTAGGGACCTAAGTAATCCCTAGCTATTTACTAAAGACTAGAATATAAATATAACTAGTATAGGAGGGCTATTAAGTAATCTAAATATAAGCTTAGTACTATAGCCTCTAACATAAGAGGATTAAGCTACAGATAGCCCCTAATAGCCTTAAGGGAAGCAAAGATAGCCTAGCTAGTAGTATACTCTATTAACAAGTCTATAAGAGAAAGACTCCTAGCTAGCTCAAGGGGAGTAGATATTAGTAAATGAAAGTCTAGATGAAAATTAGACATTGGTAGATAACAATGAGCTACTAAAAGTAGGCTAACCTAGGCAATAGATAGTAGTTAAGTAATAGAGTAGTATAATCTAATACCGCCCTTTAATCTATAACTAATAATTAGCAAAGGAAAAACTTAAAAGTAGCTATTCTCTAATAGTTTTAGGCATAGAAATTGCAATAACTAAGACTAGAAGAACTAAACCTAGCCCTACATCTATAACAATATTATTAAGAGGGAGAAAAGTCAAAAAACATAACTACAAATCCCTACATATAGGTCGCCTTTTAGCTAGTATAATAGCTATAGCACTTTAGGAAAACCTCTTAAAAGTAGCTATAAGGCATATATTAAAGAAAAAGAAGGCAAAGAAGCCTAGTAATAGTAAGCTAGTTACCTTAAACTAAGCATTGAATAGCAAAGATACTTAGCTATAGAGGTAAGCTATTATTAATAAGTTGAAATCACTTACAAAACAACAAGCCCTTATCTAGATCAAAGCTAATCAATTCCCTAAAGGGAGAAAGCCAATAAGAGGAAGATAGGTCTAGAAGATTAAACGCCTCCCTAATAGTATAGTTAAAAAGTATAAGGCTAGGTACATAGCTAAAGGATTTACCTAAAGAAAGAGTATTAATTATAAGCATACTTTTGTACTAATACTAAGGGCTATAACTAGTAGGTTCTACTTAGGACTAGTAGTAGCCTTAGGGTTGAAAAGATACTAAGTAGATGTTTAGACTACATTTCTTGAACCTAAAATTAATAAGCTAAACTTCATGTTAGCCCTAGAGGGTTTATACCTTGTTAGAAAGAATCTAGAAGAATTCCTATACGTTGAAGTTAGAAAAGGACTTTATAGGATAAAACAATTAGTATCTCTATAGCACTATAATACTATAGACACTTTAAGAAGCTTTAGACTTAAGGTAATAAAAAGTAATAGCTATCTCTTTATTAGAAAAGGAATTATAGTTATCCTTTATATTAATGATTTCTAAATCTTTAGAAGAAACTAGAAGGATGTTAATAAGCTTATTAATAGTCTAAGAAAGAAGTATACTATCAAGATTGTTAAGACTAACCTATTCCTTAGTCTTAACATCTAAGAAGACTAAAACTTCCTAAAGGTATCTTAGAAGTATTATACTCTTAAGAAACTAAAGAAGTATAGACTTAACAAGTACAAGTCTATTAAGTATCTACTTAATAAGCTACTATGTACATTTAATAGAGAATGCATAGTAGTAGACTATGAACTCTTTAATGAATTCATTAGAGGGCTCTAATAGCTTTTAAATTAGACAAGGCTAGATACTACTATGTCTATAAACTACTTTGCTAGGTTCCTTTCAAATCCTAGACCTAAACATGTTAATATAGCTAAGCATATCTAGAAGTACATTGCTAGAATACCTAAAAAGTGCCTAGCATTTAAGAAGGGTAGTACTACTAAGTTAGGATTAGAGATATGTCTTAAAGCTTTTATATAGATCTACTTTAATACTAATTTTGCTACTAACCTAGGCATAGCTAGATTAGTTTTAGGATTCTTAGTACTTATGTCTAGAGTACTAGTTATCTAGAGATTATAGCTTTAGAAGGAGGTTGTCTAGTTAAGTACTAAAGCTAAATATGTTTCTCTAAATAAAGTAGTAAGAGAGCTTAGATAGCTTAGGAATCTTTTAGATAAAATCAAGAGATTTACTAGTCTCTTAATAAAGTATATAACTATTAATGTTGATAGCTAGTTAGTAATCTACCTTATAGAAAACTATACAAATTTAGGGAGAAGTAGGCATACTAATCTAAGAAATCACTACTATAGGGAATAGTTTAATAAGGGTAACATTAGGGTCAAATATATTAATATCTACTATCAAATAGCTAACTACCTAACAAAGCTAAGGTTAAACAACTAAATCCTATAAAGTAGGATCCTCTAAGCCATTCTTTTAGAATTTCATTTGTTCTAGAACTAGAAGACAAACTCAATACATTTATTTGCATTTCATTGAAATTAATCTTAAAACTAAGTATAGAGCTTTTTAGCCTAGGTATTATTTAACAACCTAGGCTCTAAACTAAAATGCTAGGAAACAAACCAAGCCTAGTATAGTTTTTAGATCTTCTCTAGTATAACTAAACTAACTAACTACAATTAAGGATAGCGGTACCTACTACCTCTAAAAGTAGAACTATTAGCAAACCTCTAGTAAAAATCGGATTCAATACGCCGAATAGTATAGTATATAGTCTCTATTACCTTACTATTACTATCCCTTAATAAATAGTTAAAGTTGATAATAATCTACCTACGCTATAAACTATCTCTACTAATAAAGATCTCCCGAGCTCGATTAATAATAACTACATTCGGTCCTAGTATACTACTTAAGCCTTGAGACCTAACCGAATTAGCCCTTAAGCGAGCTAACTAAGAACGAGGAGTTAACTAGTATCTAGAAGTACTATAACGGCTATACTAAAGTCCCTATCTATTATTAATATAGATATTATAAAAGAAAGTATTACTAGCTACGTTTGTACGCTAGATCTTATTGTATCTAATAAATACCTTGCCTTATATATTGTTTGCATAGTACTAGTAAGGAGGAGTCTACTATATAATACTAGTACTTGCTTTAGCTAAAAGGCTAGGCAAGTAGTTAATATAGCTACTTATGTTAATAGAACCCTAGCTATTAAATCTAGGATACTAGACTAAAGGAATTGGATTACTAGTAGTATTGTTAAAGAAACCTATCTACTAGGAAGATAGCTTGATAGGCTAACTAATACTATTACTACGGTTCTAGGCCTTAAGTATCTATTAATACTAGTTAAGGTTAACCTTGCTTAAATGAAATCTAGAGACAAAAGCAGTATTAACTATAGCCTAAAGCTAACTATTAGTTATGTTTGCAATAGCTATAATAAATCCTATTAAGGTTAGTAAGGATCCCTATAATAGCTAATATCTAGCTTACCTCTATAGAAATTTTTAAAGAGTTAGAAAAGATGTAACCTAGTCTAAATAACAAGCAAATTGCTTAATGTTGCTAGAGTTAGTATAGAAAGAAGAAAGTCAAGTTTAGCCTTAAAGGTTGAAGGACATATAAGTACTAAGAATAAGGATATAAGGTGTCTATACTTAAGCTATTTAGTAAATATATAACTACTTAAAGAAGTGAAAGAAAGCATAGGAACAATCTAACTTAGTTAAGTAGGCTAATAGGCTATAAGAGCCTAAAGGAAGTAAAGAAATAACTAATCCAAGGATAATAAGGATACTAATCTAAGGTTAGGAACTAACTAGAGTTAAGCTAAAGGAGCTTATAACCTTTATTAAGATATAAGCTAAAGCATGCATAGTATGTGAAGCTACTAAAGTAAAGGGCAATTAGCAAACTTACAAGTAACTATTAACTAACTAACTAAAGGGGAGTGTTGTATATTAGTTAGTATACTAAGGTAATAGGGGAGGATTAATAATAGGTAGCCTTTAAGAGTACTAATTTAGGGCTACTATTATAGACTTATTTAGTCTATTATATACTAACTTAGGGTTACTAACAAGGATATATAAAGGTTAACTAGTTAGCTACCTTCTATAGTTTATACAATTTAGTAGGCAATTCACGAATGTCTTAGTCTATACTATTAATTTACAACATATAGCCTTAATCTTGAAGTCTAATAGGCCTTGTTTACTAGAAGAGAAAGGTACTTAGGTTATGGACTTTTAGGCGTATTCTAAGTAGCTTGTCGATATTAGTATAGAAATGTAGAAGAAGCATCCCGGCTTAGAACGCAATAATATATATACCTGCGATAATAGCGACATTAACGTATCTAAAGTCGTCTCCTTCTCTACTAGCATTGTCGCGCGAGTAGACTAGGACGCTCGTTATAAGGCATACGCTAAGCGAGATGTATCCGAGGATAACTTCGCTTAATACCGGATTATGGATATAACTACTACTATAAGTACTAGTCTAAACATCGGCGATGTCGAGATTGCTATCTAGATTAAGATAGCTATTACGAAAGACATTAAACATATCAATTAGCGACTTGATCGTGTTAGCCGTAGCTTGCTACTAGGCAAGCGTGCGTTCGTATTCCTATTCCTCCTATACTATATTAACGATCTGTTTAAGAAGCCTAACGAGGGAACTATTATAGTAATTGACACTCGACGCAAGCGTAGTCGTCGCTACCGCTACGCTATTACTAGTCCGAGTAGCTTGAGTAGAAAGATGTATAGTAAAGACGCTAGCGGCATTAGTAATTAGGATAATGTCGAGTCTATTATATCTAATATTAGCTCTTTAGTATCCGACGTAGGAGATACTAATACTAATACTACTAGACAACGCGACTTTAGTAAATATCGCGAGTATAGCTAGGATAATACTATAGCCGTAGTAGCGGTTAAGAAGGGCAAGAAGGGCAAGACGAAGTCTAAGTATCGGTCGAAGAACGAGACTAAGCTACGCGACAATGTGCCTAAGATCTTTATAGCTATATATAACGATTACCTACGCGGCGGCAATGGTTATAAACAACTTCCTTAGAGAGTTGAATAGTATCTACCTAGCTAAAGGCTACGTAACTAAAGAGTAGTACTACAATATCTATAACCCCTACTTGTTTAGAATCCTACTAATGGCTCCGAAGCCAAAGAAGCTACTAGTCGCGCCTAGAACCGGCTCTCGTACTACTTGTAGTCTCGTATACATTTAGAAGTAGTATACCTTATACGCTAACAACGCCTTTGCTAGTCTTAACCGCGCCTTTAACGTACTACCTAAGTTCTTTATGCCTCGAGCTCTACAATAGTAGCTAGCCGATGTATATACCTACGATAGATAACAACGTTGCCGGTACATTATCCGATTATAGAGACGTCGAAGTATAGATACTAATAGGAATAGTACTAACCTAAATGCCTAATACTAAGGTCTATAACGAGGCATTGTTACTACGGTCTTAGGATCGATAGGACATAGTTAATAAGCTCGTAACTATGCTTAAGGATAGTACTCCGCAAGTCTTCTAGGATATTGTAGATATCTAGATAGAGTACAAGAATAATGTAGCTAAGAAGGTAGCTAAGGAGGCTTAGGCTACTAAGGAGGCTATAGTAGTAGCCTCTACTAACTAGACATTAACGTAGCTAGAAGAGTAGCGTCTATTAACCAAAGAAGAATAGACTATACTCCGTAAGTAGATATAGGAGGCAATTGCGAAGAACCTTATTACTACGTAGAGTCGTAGCTACCTAGACTACTTAGGCTACTTAGTCGTAGCTAGCCGCTAGCGTTAATAGTAACTATAGTAATCTTGATCTTAGTAATAGTAATCTTAATCTTAGTAATCTTGATCTTGGTAATCTTAGCTAGGTAGAATCTTCGCGTAAGGTAGAACTCGCTCGTTAGAGAGAGAGTTAAAGCGTAAAGTAACGGGCGAGACTCGTACTACCGCGAATACCGCTACCGCTACTACTATAAACGAGGAGATACTATCTAGTAAGGCTTTCGAAGGTATGTAAGATACTAAAGACATATTAAGCTCTATCGCTCGCGACTCCTAAGTATTCGTATCTCGTAGTAGTAGAGTAAGAAAGGTTATAGAAAAGGGCGAGTATATCTTCGGAGCTAGTAGTCGCTAGCGAAGTCTAAGCGAGGCTAGTAGTATTAGTAGTAACTATAGAGAGGATCCATTCGCCTTTAGGCTAGGTCTAAGAGCGTAGAGTAGATCTAGCGAAGATAGAAGATAAGAGAGTCTTATAGAGGATACTATACTAGAAGGATAATATTAGAACAATAGACGGCGAGTATAGATTAGTAGATTGAGAATGTATTCTACTTCTATAGTCTAGTCGAGTATATATTAGTTAAGGTCTTCGTCTTCGTTCCCTCGTCGTTATAGTTTATAAGCTTATAGGGATAGTCCGTCGCTATCGGCTATCTCTAGTTCTATTAGTAAGAACTCGCTCTTGCCTTAGTAATAAATAACCGTTATCGTTGCCTTAATATTATCGTACTACTATTAGTAGAGCT
The DNA here is from genome assembly GCA_001578225.1 of Pseudocercospora musae. Lineage (NCBI taxonomy): Eukaryota > Fungi > Ascomycota > Dothideomycetes > Mycosphaerellales > Mycosphaerellaceae > Pseudocercospora > Pseudocercospora musae. Next base: position 6,384 of record LFZO01000202.1, on the reverse strand, counting down.
ACTATAGGTAAAACCTTACCTACGCGAAGATATATCTCCGCTTTCTAACCTCGACTTCTTCTTCTTCTTTATATTAATACTAACTATAAACCGGTATCCGTACTACGTAATAAGCGAGTATCCGTACTATGTACGTAACTAGCGAGTATCCGTATACGTAACTAGCGATAGTATATACCTCTACCCCTAGTAATATACTACCTATCTACGTATATAATAGTATCGATACCTCTTCATCGTATATATATAGCTCTATAGCGATTAATACTACTCTTCGCTAGTTCTACGGCTTGCTACCGATAGAACCGCTTATCGAATAGTTAAGGTCCCTTAACGAGGTATAGCTTGTTTAGTCTAATATTTCTTTAGTCTCCGATAGGCTTTACCGACGTAAGACATTACGAACGCGACTCTTATAGCGAGTAGGTTTAGAAATCAATCGTAGATTAGGTATAACTATAGAGGTCTCTAATAGGCTTAGCCGAGGTAAAAACTCTTTAGTAAGGTATACCAAAGCATACTCTCCTAATAAGTAGATAGGTTCGTAGTATTACTATTAGGTAATTCCTTAGTAGATAGTCTAGTCTTCTTTTGTATATCGAAGTACTACTATTACTATAGGCTTCCTACGTTCGGCTCTTCTCTAGATACTAAACGCATATCTAGTTAAGCTTAGCGTAATATATAGGTTAGTCGAATCCCGATTTAGTTCGAATTTAGACCTCCTAATAGCTATCTTTTTTTTATAACGAGGCTATAGGCCTTGTTGTTTGCCTAAAGGGCCTCTAATAATGCGTTTTCTATTAAGCCTAATAGTACTTAGTCTCGACGACTACTATACAACTATAGTCTTAGTAACTACTATATAACTATAGTCCTCCGAAGCGAACCGAGCGTATTAAGACTACTATACGACTATAGTACGCTAAATGAATTGTTATCCTTGTAACATTTTGGGCGCGGTTGACTACCTTAGTTAGTACTTCGTACTAGCTAGTATTACTTCGCTTAATAAGTTCCCGTTTCTATACCTCCTCTTTGAGTAAGTACTATGGTTAGTAATAGACGTATTAAGTACTTCGCATCGCGCGTAGTATATAGGCAATATGAATTCTATAACGTACTTATCGAGTATATACTTCGTAGCTACTTAAGATAGTACGGTACGAACTAGATCCCTATACGCTAAGTCCTCTTTCTCTCTACCTTATATAGTAACTAAGATATCTAGTAGATCGTGTTTAGGGAGAGTCTAAGCAATAGGAGGTAGTAGACGAAAGAGTCCTAATGAGGTTCTCGAAGAGATACTTTAGCTCTCGATATACGTTATCTATCTACGTATCCATTTATGCCGTATATATTATAGTACTAATAGCGGTATAATAAGTATAGTTCTAATATTGTTATTAACTTCGAGACGCGACTTCGCGATAGTTAGAGGTAATAGTTCTTTAGTATACCTAAGGCTTCGGCCGTCGTTATCGTATTAAGTACTTTTGTTAGCGCTATTTGCTTAAAATGTACTTAATCGACGTATCTCGCTATTATAAAAGTCGAATGTTGTAGTAGAGTCGAGGAAGTAGTCGCGACGTTTAATCCCGCTAATTAAGCGCTCTACTATAGTAAATCCGGGATCCTTTTACTTCTACGGAAATCTCTTTATAACCTTACTATACGCGAAACCGAAATAGTTTAAAGCGATATAGTTTATATCGAGGCCGGTCTTCTCTTAGACTTCTACTTTAGCTATATCCCTAAGATAGTAGGAATTAAGAATCGAGAATCGCGAATCGTCCGGGTCGGTCTTTAGTTATTAGGTTTCGGTTTTACTCTATAGAGAGCTACTTACATTGCGTACTATATAAAGGTACCTAATATTGTACGACTATTGTACTTTGTAGACGTAGGTATACGTATCCCTTACTTAGTAGTACTACTATAAGCCTATCTATACTGCCTTATCCTATGTTCTAGTACCGAGGCACTAGTATAGCCGTTATAGCGAACGGGTTCTTTACGCTTCGGTTAATAAGCGTACTATCTTTACTACTATAGCGAACGGGATCTTGTATAGACGTAGGCATAAGTACCCTATACTTAGTAAGCCTATCTAAACTACCTTGACCTAAAGGGCCTTCTATCGTATTCTAGCGCCGAGGTACTAGTACGGCCGTCGTAGCGAACGGGTTCTTTAACTAACTAAGTTACTATCTTTACTAAGTCTAGTACCTATAGAGGGGCACTAGCGAGGCCGCTATAGCGAGCGGGATCTTAGGACAGTATAACTAGTCTAACTACCTTTTCTATATTTGTATATAGTATACTATATTCTAGTACCGAGGTACTAGTATAGCTATTATAGCGAACGGGTTCTTTAGCGTAAGCCGACTACCTTAACCTATATCGAGCATAGCCGTTATAGCGAACGGGATCTTATATATCTATCTCCGACTCCGGCTCCGACTCTTAACTATTTCTCGATTTCGAAGGCTATACTTCCTCGTAGTTCGTACTTTGTAGCTCGTAGATAGCTATAATCGGGAAGTAGCTCCTACTAGGCGCTCGAATCGACTCGTACCTAGCTTTCTATAATTGTTACTAGGGATAACGTAGACGACGCCTTAAGTTATAGGATATTTACTATAATATCGGTTAGATATTAGGAATCGGTTTATACTCGAGGTACCGGCGTCTTTCCTCCTAGGTAATAGACGACGATACCTATTCGCTAAATCAAATCGTATACGAGACTCTTAACCTAGCTCGACTCCTACGCGTTAAAAGGTTAAATAGCAAGACTAGATCTACTATACGATATACATATCTAGAAGGTATAGTACGACTAAGAGGACTATCGTTAATTACTAGATCGACTAGGTCTAAATAGCGTATATCTACTACTAGCGCGGCGGTAAATAGTAGTAGTCGCTTCGATATCGGATACTAGTTATACGAGTCCTAATACTAGAAGTTATATACTTAGTTATAACCGTATAGCGTAGATATACTATATTAATGGCCGACTCTAGGAACGGATAATAATACTCGATACTAACTAGTATTTAGAGTATATTAGAATACTATATATATTAATACTCGCCTTAAAGTTCGTTACCGACTTATAATAGTTAAAGGCATTAAACGTCTAATTTATAAGTAGGTACCGGGATATTAAGCAATATAGAAATAGGGACGTTGCTATAGGATAATAAGTTAGGTCGGTCGCAAAAGAGCGGATATCGAGTTATTAGATAGCGTAGATATACTACTAATAGAAGATAGGTCTAGATAGGTCGGAAAAGAGCTAGTATCTAGTTATTATATAGCGTAGGTACGCTACTAACGGAAGACGAGTCTAGCGATAGTCTCGGATTACGGATAGAACGTATATAGCGAAGTCTACTATCTTATAGTTAATTATAATATACTACTAGCGTAGGCATACTACTAGTAGTATATCTCTAGGAAGAATACGTCCTTAAGCTACAATTATAGATAAGCTAGTAGCGTAGGCATACTACTAGCAATATATCTCTATCGAAAGCCTAGCGTCCTTATAGCTAGTTTGTCGATATACGAATAGCGTAGATATACTACGATTAAGCTCTTACGCTAATATCTTATATTCGAGATACGAATAGCGTAGATATACTACTTTTATAGTATCTAGTATATCCTAGTCTACTAGTAGCGTAGGCATACTAGAAATAACCTCTTCTATTTACATTATAGGTCTCGGTCTTCGGCTAGCGTATATATACTATCTATAGACGTCTAGGCCTCGACAAGATCGTAATTTCGGAATACTTCGTAGGGGTAATTCTAGATTTGTCGGATAGCGTAGATATACTAAGAAGGACTACAATCTCTATTTAGGAAAGTTAATAGCGTATATATACTATAATAGGGTCGTAAAGGTCTATACTAATAATCTTTCGATTCGATTAGTATAGATACGCTATCGATAGCGATATCTCGGTAAGATATACTATTACGTCGTAGTAGGTAGTTTATAAGAGATACTATCTTATTAAGATACTATCTTGAGAGCGTATTAGTTCCTTCCTTCTATTGTCGCTATAATAGCTAACGCCTTGGCATACTCGCTATACTTAAACTTTAAAAATCTAGTAGTAAGATAGTAGAGAAAACAAGTAACATACCTAAACATATACGTATATATACTAGTAGATAGAGTCTTAGCGATTTAATTACGAGATCTCTATTTACTAAACTTAATACCTACGATTACAAGTGCGATTTGTAGTATAAAGATAGACCGCTATCCTCTACGAGATCGCTACCTAAGCGACGAGCGATAGCGAGATGGCCGCTATAATAGCGAATATAGTCGATAACGAGGTAAATGCAATAATCCTCGTTCTAGATTTTACGATAAGCCTTAGCAAGGTAGAAGGCTATTATCTCTCGATCTACGTAGTCTCTAGTAGCCTTAATATTAGGCTAAATAGCGATCTAGATACGGAAACGATAGAGATCGTTATTATAAATATTTATCTACTTAACGAGAGTACCTATAGTCTCTACGTAGGTACCGATAGGCTTCGCGTAAGCCTTCTTATATAATACGTAGCTAGTCCTAGCTATAGTAGTTAAAGGGGAGTACTAAAGTAGGCGCTAGAGAGCGAAGGGAGATAAAGGAGGGTATAATAGCTTAAGGGCCCTACTATAAGTTACCGCCTAGCCTTCGAGACAATCCTACTAGTATCGAGAAGTATACTAAGGAGATCGATAAAGTCTAGTAGAAGCCCGAGTATACTACAAGATAGGGCTCGTAGGAGGATACGTAGGAATCCTAGTTATAGATCCCTACGCCTCCGAATACTACTAGATACAATGATATGAGTATAGGGACCTCGATAAGGTAAGGTCTCTTACTAAGCCCTAAGTGTACTAAGCGGCGCGCGCTAGGGGCGTACGCTAGACGTACGTAACTCGTATAGCCTTTTTAACTTAGCGCGCTACGCAATCCTTTTAGGAGGTACTTGTTAGTTCTACTACCTACTATGTTATCGGTTAGGCGGGTATTCTATACGTTACTACATATCTAGCCCCTAATAGTTCTAACAAGTCTACCTCTATAGTAGCCTATAGAATACTATACGATAAGCGTAAGCGAGCCGACTACGTTAGGTAGTAATATCGCGGCGCCTACGGACGACGATCGCCCCTAGGGGGATAAAGAACGTTAGACGACCTTTAGTAAGTAGTAGGCTACGTTAAACGAGCGAATCGCGTACTCGAGAGCCGAGTAGAAGTTACTTAAACAAGAAGTCTAAGCTTAGGAGCTAGAGCGTAAGAATGCTAGGCTACGTATATAGCGTAACGTAGGATTAGCGCTAGCGGGTACTCGGTATAGTATAAGCGTCGAGCGGTCTAATCGCTAAGCATCGCTAGAGTCTAACTAGGATACTAGTAATTCTAAGGATAGGTCTATAGAGAGCATCTATAGGACCCTACTCTCTCGGCTTAGTTTTAGTATTATACTATCGCGAAGATATAGCGAGGCGCCTATACTAAGCGTAGTAAATACGGGTATAGATATTACGATAGGTAAGCCTAGACTAAAGGAGCTAAAACCCTTTAGAGATAATACTATTAAGGAGGTAAGGAGGTTCCTAAGGGAACTAGCCTTAATCTTTGCTTTATTAGGAAATGCGTATCGTACTAACTATAGTAAGACGCTATATAGGATTATATACCTCGTAGGCGATACGTATAAGAAGTAGTATAACAACTACGATCTCGAAGACTTAGGTACTTATATCTATAAAAATTTCAAGGATTTCTACGTTAACTACGTAGAGGATCCTATAAATCGCATACTAGACGTAACCCTCGAGTATAAGGTAGCGCGTTAGCGTAAGAACTAGATAGTTTAGAACTTTACCCTCGAACTCGTAGTACTAGAGGATTAGCTAAGCGACTATACCGAGGCGTAGCGTATACGCTATCTACTCGTAAAGTTATAGCCTACGCTACGTAGTACTATCGTTAAGTACTATACTATTCTAGAGCTAAGGTAGGAACTAGTATAACTCGCGGCTCGTATCGAGATGCTAGATAGACTATCTAGTAAGAAACGAGAGCGAGATAACGAGGACTATAGTAGTTTAAAGAAGAAGCGCTATCTTAATAACTATAGTAGTAGTAAGGAGTAGGGCGGACGCGATAAGAAAGTAGGCGAGAAGCCTATATAGACTAAAGACTCGAAGCCTAGTCGGGACCTATCTTTAGTTAAATACTATAGGTATAAGAGGAAGGGCTATTATAAGCCCGACTATCCTAATAAGTACCTATAGAAGGATAGCGACTCGTAGGCTATACGTAAGGTTAAGGTAGCTAATAAGGGAAAAGGCAAAG
>LFZO01000201.1:0-58660 GCA_001578225.1 Pseudocercospora musae | reverse complement strand
AATGCTTCCCTCTATATAGGAAGTATAATAAGTCTCTACTTGCTCCTACCTAATTCCTTTTCTTAGTAAACATAGCTGTTTCCTAGCTTGTTATCTACTCTTGCTTTTCTCTTAGGATTCTAAGGATATCCTATAGGCTAAGGTCCTACCTTAGGTTAATCCTATCCCTAATAGTGCTAAATGATTCTAGAAGGGCTACTAGTAACTACTAAATCTTCCTCTCCTTAGTCTTAATATCCTTAAACTAGGGAGAGATGGATACTACCTTCCTAGCTATGCTACTTAGGCTCTACCATACTTTATTAATTGTCTAACCCTCTTCTATACTAAAATTAGTATACTACTAGAGTAAACTTCTCCCTATTGCCTACAGTTTCCTCTTATATTTCCTTTTTGCCTAGTCCTATAAATGCTTTATATGTTTAAGCTCTTAACATTCGTCCTAATTATCTTCTAAAATGTAGATGAACATTTCATACAATGCTATTGCATTATGAACCTTATAGCTTGCTCTTCTAATTAACTAATTTAAAGATTCTAATAATGTTGTTAAGACATGCTTAGATAGTGTAGATACTAGGGTATTAAGGACTACTTTATCTAGTACCTATTCAACCTTTAGCTTTATTAGGTGCATCCTAATGATCTTGAACCATGATTCATGATTCTCCCTTGTTAAGATTAGTACAGCCCTTCTCTTACTAATTCTACCTTCTTAATCTATAGTTTCTTCTATAAATTAAACCTAAACAAACTCTAGAAATAAGCTCTTTCTTTAACAGTTTCTAGATAGCTATCTTCCTTAGTTAGTAGATCCCTAGCTCTACTAGGCCTATAATAGTTTAAAGGTTACTAACAACTTGGCTTAGTTTTGGAAGGTTACTAAAAACTTGGAACAGATTCCGGCTCTATAGGGCTAATGACTTCCTTAAGTCCTTCCTAACTATATGCTAACAAGTTAGGGTATTGGTAGTACTAAGTACTAAGTCTAAGGCTTATCTAAAGGTGCTCAAAACTTAGGCTTATCTGTTCCCTTTACACTTTCTAAGTATGCCTTACTAGGTTCTTTTACAGCTTATATGTATAGGGCTTCTTTGTGCAATGTGTATAGGTCTACCTCGAGTCTCCCTCTCCTATTTTGCCTCTTCCTTCTAGGACTAGACTTATAGGTCTAGGGGTAATCTATACTACTTTAGTCTTTCTTCCTTATAGTTGTAAACCCGGGCTCATAACCTATCGAGCTAAGGAGGGCCGATAGGTATAAATGGATTATAAGCTACAATAGAAGCTATAAGGAATAGTAGGGGCCAAAGTAGGAACAGTAAGTGTGTTGTTCTTTTCTACTAGTTAGAGCTCACCCTAAAAGGTATTAGCTTGGATTAGTCACATGATTATTATCATGTAATCCAATCCGCTTAGCATCCCCTACTAGGTAACTAACTAGACTATATATTCCAACAATCTAGGGCATTAAACACACGATTTAGGTAGTCTAAATACTTGTCTAGAGTTAGGCTATAGATAACGATATTATTAATAAAGGCTTTTGCAAACCCGTTAATACCTTCGGTTCGTAAAATTTAATCGATCTATCTTTATATATAAGGTAGAGCGTTTTTGTATCCTATTATAGCTACATTGTAAGTTTCTTAGCCTCGGTAGGATACTATAGATAGTTTTTGCTAGTCTTCTTCCTTAACTAACTACTAGTAGAAGAACGCTTTTATATCGATAGTAGAGATAAACTTAGCTCCCTATACCGTAGATAGTACGTCGCCTTATAGCGGCATTAGGTAGGCGTCCGTTATCGTAATACGGTTAAGGCTACGGATATCGACTACTATCCTACCCTTGCGTTCCTTAGCTAATTCCTTCTATACTACGAAGGTAGGGAAGCTAAAGGGCGTCGGTTCCTTAGTCTAGTATATACGTCCTTAAGCTTATAACTTATTATAAACCTTGTCGATTACCTCTCGTTCCTTTAGACCTATTAGATAGACCTTGTAGGCTAATTTAGCCCTAGCTACTTTCTAGTCGCTTACTAACGGTATCGATATTTAATCCTCGGGTTAAACCTTAGCGAAACGGCTATCGTCGGTAAATAGTTACTAGTATCGGTCTAATAGGGCGTTATACTTGCTCCTACTTTCTTCGTTACTAAACAATATAGTACCTATTAGGCTAGGCTTCTCTAGTTCCGGCTCCTCGGTTATAATAATAAACGATAGTAGGACTCTTGGTTTCCTTCTATTCTATATTATACTTATTGCTATAGTAGTACTATTAGGGAAATACATCTATCGGTCGACAAACGATAATACTAGCTTCTCTCTTAATATTAAATCTATACCTAGTAGGATACTAGTAGCTAGCCTATTTATTAGGTAGACCTTCGTAGATACGGTAACTCCGTTAGCAAATACTATATCGATAGTTATTTCTTCTTCGAGGTAGGTAATCTTATTGTCTACTCCTCGAACTAATTTAGATTAAGATACCTTTATTAGTATTTTATTTAGATATCGCTATTACGCTAGAGCTCGGTCTATAAGCGTAATTAGGTTACCGCTATCTAGATATATCTCTATTACTAGTCTATTAATATAAGCCTATACTATAGTATATCTAGTAATCTCTTCCGTTTACTTATTAGATCGGATAGCTACTAGGACTTTTGCCGATACTTAGTCCGTAGATACGAATATAGCTTGTTAGACGACGCAAACTCCTATCGATATATCGTATATATATACGTTAGATCGATACTTAGTTAGTTAATATCTAGTATATCTACCGTATTAGCCTTAGCGCTATCGCTTTCCTACTTATCTTCCGATCCCTTAGTAGATCTAATATATAGTACTTCCTCTTTATCTAAATCTTCTTTATCTCTATCCTTAGTTACTTCTAACTAATTAGAATTAAACTTCTTCTTCTAGGTAAATAGCTTTAACGGTTAAGCCTTCTTATCGCTAGTCTTATTAGTAGCTTTTAACCCTTTTGTATATTCTCGTTAGTTAGGCTACTTTCGAAAGCTCTATTAGTTACCTAACGGTACGTCTCGTCGCTACGACTATAATCGCATATTGTTAGTCTATAGCTTCCGGTACTCCGAGCGCTAATCCGTCGGTAGACGGTAGTCTCGAGAGTCTCGTTCTCGTACTAGTTACTTACCCGTTTCTCGATTAGTAAACGGTTACGATAAAGGTATCGCTATAGTACTTACTATAGTATAACGGTTCTATCGTCGAGCTAGTTTAGCCTACATCGGTTACTCTTCCTTAAGCCTCTATCTAAAAGACACGATAGTGTCTTAGTTCGTTAGTAGCTAGATACTACGACGTAGCTCTATATCGATACTATTCTAGGTATACGTTAGTTACTAGGTCTTATTAACTAGGCCCGAATTGCGAGCATAGCGGATTACCTTACTAAGGTATCTATCTATATTGCGTCGGTTAGTAGTATTAGTTAGAGAATATTTAATACGAGCTAGCTTATATAGTAACTCTAATAGTAGAGCTTAGAAGTTCTCTCTTAAGGTCGTTACCTAGTAATCTAGTCCTAGAGTATAGCGTAGACCTTCCTTCGCTAGGTTATCTAATATATTAGTATACTAAGTTAGAGCAGTACCCTATAGTACTACCGGTATTCTAGCCTTAACTCGTTCTACGCCTTAGTAGGTAGCTATATCTTTTAGTCGGTCGATAAAGGTATTAATATCTTAGAAGAAAGTATTAGATCCTATAACCGTTAGGTCTTCCTTAACTTTCGGTAGATTAGGCTAGAAGAAACTAATCTCTTAGTCCCTTAGTCGGTCTATACTATTAGCGTTATTAATTACTCCTTAGTTACCTACTCTAAGTATATTACTAGCTAGGTTACGTTCCGCATTGTTACTAATCTTAGTAAAAGCTTAGGTTACCGCTTCTCGGATTACGGCGATTACTTCGGGCGTAAGCCTAGTTACTAGTTCTAGCTAGTTCGATATATTACTAGGTATACTAGTTACTTAAGTACTTAATGTTTCTAGTCTAATAGTCGAAGATAATAACGGTCGGGTAGTCGTCGTAGATATAGAGGTAGCTAATATAGGAGTAGCTAATATAGGGATAGCTAACTATACCTTAGTAGGTAATCTCTATACCTTACTTAGTAACTTCCCTATTTCCCTAGTAGTTACTATAGGAGAATTTAGGCTATAGTTCCTTCTATAGAATAGTAGGAAGGTACTCTAGGCTTGTTGTCGGTATATAGATAAGTCTAGCTACGTAGGTAGGTAGGTCTCGGTCGCTATAAAGTCCTATAGGAAGCGTAAAAGGTAGGCCTTAGCTTCTACGTTAGTAACTCGGTTAGTTTGCGTAAACGTAGTAAAAGACCTAACTTCGTCTATCGGTTCCTCGAGGGGGTTCATTCGCGGTAGACCTATAGAGTAGTAGGGATAAGTAGTAGAGCCCTTAGTCGAGGTCGGCTCTTAGATCTAACTCTATCCTAGTAGCGTCTCGTATAATACCTAGTAGAGAGTGTTAGTATATACAAAGCTACCAATTGTTATGATTGTAATGAGTTGGTTATCCGTAGAGTAGAGAGTTCTCGCTAGATACAAAGTAGGCCCCCCATGAGTCATCATCCATTAGTCATAGGGCCTCCCCTGTTCCTTCCTTGATTCCATAACATCGTCTTTGCACTTTAGCGACCGCACCATCTTGAGGCAGGCAGGTCAAGCATTCAGGACAACGAGGAAGCTCAGGTCACATCATGCCCATTGCTGTCGACCGAGACAGGTCGGTCACGTCAATTGAGGACGAGCCGAGACACGAGAACCACAATGCCGAGTCGATACCGCCATGGCATCAGAACAGGGTAGTTCAAATGGTCCAAGTACCTCATCTCGGCTCCAAGGCTGTAGCATTGAATGGACTAGAGACATGTTCAAAGCCCGACCTGGCAACAGATCCATATCGATCAAAGAAGTCCACCCCGCAAACTGCTGCCATGTTTGGCCAACCTCCTGCAGCCTCACCATATGAGACACCACTCCACATCCCCAATGAGCCAAGGACCGCGCCACATGTACCAGCTTTTGTCAAGGCACCGCCGTCACCGCCGGATAGTCTAGATCGTGTCTCGGCTCAGGCTTCAGGGACCACGTCAACGAGACAGACTTCTCCTGAAACTACTGAGAGGCATGTCGCACCAAACATAGGTCTTCAAGGCACCATGGCCCACGGTGAAGAAACTTACAAGCGCCGACAGCATTCCACCAGGCCCAGTTAGTCCAGCAATGAGACAAGTGCGAGCAAAGGTATCGGGAAGCGCCTCAAGTTCGCCATGAGGGATATATTCAAACGAGAACCTGCCCACGACGCGGACTGCGAACGTCTTGGCGATAAGCATTGGACGGAAGAATGATCAGACTGTCATGGGATACGACCTTGTATGTGTCCTGTTGTCAAAGCTCTTCAAATGTGAGCTACGAATTTTGAACGGCCTGGAGTCTGACCCGTGGTATGGTTGGACAGTTGATTTTACCTCTAGTACGACTAAGTTGGATGTACATTTTTTTTTAATATTTTTAACATGCATTGTTGACAAAGCCATCGCCTAGCCTCCTCGTCTCGATCTTCTGATGATCGTTTAATAGACACTCGTTCCACTATACACCCCCCTCATCCTCCACAGCCGACTTTCATGTGCCTCCCTCTTAAGCTCATGCTAAACCGCCCCACATGTCCTCCCCTCCCAAGTACTCCAAGCCCAAATCCTCATGTGAATCATATCTTTCCGGATGTCTGCTGCCCAAACTCGCAGTCAGTCACCAAAACACGCCGTAAAGGGTCAGAAAATCACCACCAGTCAAAGCTTCTCCTTGGACAATTTTCAAAAGAGATTTCGAATCATTCATTTCGTCGAAATTCGTCGATGATAAAATCTCCCACATTTTTCCGACGTTTTGGCTGATGTGTATGCCGAGTTGTGCTGCGAAGGCGCGGCGGAGACGGGATGTTAGGGTTGGTGGGCGAGGGTTTCCGTCGGGGCCGGGACAGGTTTGGCGGTCGATCATGCCGGAGATTTCGGATTGGAGGGCGCTGGGAAAGGGGGGGGAGTTTGGGTTAGATTATTGAACTTGAGGAGGAAGAGGGGAGGATGGTGGGCTTACGCGATTGCCCATTGCGATTTGGGATTCGAGTACATAATGTTTCCGGCTTTGAGCATGGCTATGAAGAATTCTGGACCGTGGTGTAGTAGCATTTCTTCGAAGGCTAGCTCGATGTCGCTTCGAGCCATTACGTCTCCTGCTTGGTGATGGCCGTTTATCGGGTCTGGTCCGTAGATGCGTAGGATTTTGATTGAGGAGATCAGCTTGAATAGTAGACATGCCAGGCTTGTTGCGGGCAGTGCGTTGATCAAGGCTACTTTGTTGCAGTAGCTCCCAGTATCCTGAAGCCGATAGAGTAACAGCAGTCCAGCTTTGTGTATTGATTCCCATCGTCCTTTGAGCCAATCCAGCTCCGGACCTGTACCCGTAATTTTGAGCCAGTGTGCATGAAGCTCTTCAAGAGTGTCGAGCCGCTGGTACAGTGTACGTAGACCTTCGAAGGTGTCGGTTTGCAGATTTGGAAACAGCTGGAGTGCTATCGGACTTAGCTGTAACAGCTTGATATTCTTGACAAGTCCATGTTCGTGATGCTTGATCAAAACATTTAGCCTTTCGCATGTGAGACAGAGGCAGGCGATTCCGTGCGGAGTATAGGGTATATATGGGATTACTTCGAGCAGGACTTCAGCTGGGAGTGAATTGAAGGACTTTTCGAGAGTGCTGGGTGTGGGTAGAACTGCAGCCATGGTGAGAGAGGGAGTGTTTTAAGCAAGTAGAAGGATTGGTAGGAAGAATACAGCAAACAATGGCTGTTGGGTTGCGAGTTTCGTACTTACAAAGCCATTAAGGTACGACCATCCTGGACCTTGATGGCGTCAAGACCAGGTCCTGCGTACGCGTGGTTGACAGCTATCGCGCTTGCATTACGTGATCAGTTGTGGTCGCCGCATGTATGAGAAGCTGAGTATGGAAGTAGGATAAGCTGCTGGCAGATGATGGCCTTTGCTGGTGCTTGGAAAGTCTATCATGACTCCGGAGAAATTGTCAACAAAGCATCGACCAAGCCTCTGGTTCGCGGGCCGAGGCGACCGGCCGTGAGCTCTCACAGGCAAAGTCGATCTGTCAGTGCAGTAGTATGATATAATAGCCGGACTGGCGGATGGCACAAAAACAGGCTTGGCTAGAGTTTGATACGTAGTCTGTAGATCTAGCGCTGTTGTCGGCTTGTCACCTTTCCTTTCAGCGTTCAACGAGTGAGGCCTCAGGCGAGTTCCACAGCACCACACCTCGAGGCGGAGTGTCACATGCTAGAACTATTCTACACATACGCCCAGCTGATACACGCCATATTGGCCCACCACCACCACCACCAATGCATACACATTCATTCTCCCTCCTGTTGTTGGCGCATTGTTGATATGGGTGCTTTCTGAGAGGATTTGATTTAGACTTTTGCGATGCATTGCCGAATCCGCTGGTAGCTCTACTTAACACGCTCGACGCTCCTTCGCATACACTTCATTATTCCTATCCTTCCGCGAGCGCAGTTGGGCGCGTCGAGTTGGTGCTGAACATGCCTGGACTGTTTGGATCGCGAAGGCGCGGGAGCAGTGCGAGTACAGTACGTTCGGCACCCATGCCTGTTGCCGCTATATGCACACACATCACCCATAAACATCCCGCGCTGGCTTGTTACTGACTGATTCTGGCTAGCCCACCACTCCCAGCACCCATTCCGCCGCCCTCGCCGCCGCCAGCGCAGTATCTGGCCAGCGTCCTCCCTCTCATGGCGGACTGTCGTCTGCTGCCGCCGCCGCCGCCCTTCGATCCGCGACAACGACACCGGAACCTGTCGGAAGCATACAGACTAAGCGCATGGTCAGACGCGGATCACAGTCATCCATAGGAAGTGGGAGCGTCGTGGGCCGGGGTAGTTCCATCCAGGGGCGTGGAGGCTTACAGCGAAGAGATAGCCAAGGTTCAATGACCGAGCGGACCTTCAGATCCTCTTCGCCTGGGAGAAACAACAGCATCACGAGTGGCACAACATCTCCCGCTCCAGACGTGCCTCCTGTACCTGCGATACCGAGAAATCTTGCACAATCTTCTCAGCAGCGGTCATCGAGCCTGGACCCTCCGCCGCAGCGCGTAGCTTCGCCAACTGGACGCAATGGACGGACATTGAGCATGGATAGAGCCCGCCAACCGCCGCCCATATCCACGCGCCGAGGGAATCAATTGTCGAATGTCACCGAAGAATTCGAGCGTTCTGATAGTCAGCGGAATGTGAACTTCTCGCGTCCCATGGCCTCACCACCACAAAGTCCGACGAGTCCTACAGCAGACAAGAATCATTATACACACGGTACCGGAGCATGGTTCTCAGAGCCTGTGCCTGAGCGTGGACACTCGAGCTTTGAGCTCAAAGATGATGCAGCTGCAGCTAAGTTGGCTCGTATACAAGCCGCAGCAGGTCAAGCAGTCCATCATACCTTGAATGCAGCATCGTCTGCCCAAGCTTCTCACCTGCGTAGCTCTGCTCAACCCGCAATTACAGGGTCTGCCGTTTCTGCCAGCACAGCACCGGCTCCACAACCAATGGAGACTGTCATGGTGTATGATCCGAACTCGAGAACGTTTGTGCCTAAGCTCAGACCGAAACCCAAGATCGAGCCTCCTTCGCCCACACTGCCCCAGCAACCACAGCTCAAACCAGGGCAGTACGATCCCAATACACGCACCATAGTACCTGTTGTACCGCCAGCGGTCACCCAGCCACCACCACGGACCGCCTCAAGACAATCGAACCTGGCTCTGAATACAGACCCTGAACCACCTCCTCGCAATCCTGCACGTCTATCACCCACCAGTAGTCCACGATCCTCGCAACTCCTACAGAACCAGATTGATGAGGAACCGGAAGAGTTCAGTGGGGCAGGCGCAGGAACTGCTGTAGGAGGCTTTGCGAAGACCAACGGCACAGCACATCAGAGAACATCTAGTCTTGACGTTCCTTCAAGAGGTACTGCCAGCGTCCGTGGCCGTAACATTTCCACTTCGCCCAGCCCGCAGAGGTCTGCACGGTTCTCGGCCTCTCCTGTGGTCGCAGCCATAAAGCACGATCCGCCGCCTCGAGATATCTCCCCTGCAAAGCCTGCCTTGAAGCATTCTCATTCTCCGGCGTCATCCATACGTACCAATTCGCCGCTTGCGAGCTTTGCTGGGCCGAGATCGCCTCCCAGCGAGACTTCAGACACAGCTTCTCAAGACGGATTCACAGCAAAGAAGAAGAAGTCGGTCAGAGTCAGCTTTGACGAGCAACCGCATGAAATCGAGGCATCTACAGCGTCCAGTCCGAAAGTCCTGGCTCGAGATCGACCTCCAATGGTCGACGATTTGGACGATGAAGAGCTCATGAAGCCGAGACCCGCTCTTCCTAGCTTTGGCAGCGTGCGCAAGAATCGCGTTGTTGCTGAGAAAGTCACGGAAATGGCACCAGAGAGGCATGACGCCGGCAACGATCATGCTATTGGCGGTATTTTGAGGAACGCCAATGGTGCTGCGAAGCCTGTTTCGGAGCCGGTGCCACCTGAAGTGACCAGCAAGGAGTCTGCAGGCTATGTGAGTGACGACAGCGATGATACAGCAGAGTCTGCTCCAGCGTCCAAGCCTACGCCATTGTGTACGGACCTCGTCCCATCGACCGAAAAGGTCGAAGCAAGCCCAAAGAGCTCTACGAGCCCGAGCAGTCCAATCGAACCCATCATTCGCGATTTCGCTTCAATTGTGAAACCAGGTCAACCGGACAACGCTACTCTGGTCCCACAGATCAACCTCAGTCCACCGACTCCGGGCACGGAGGAGTTCAAGAGTCTTGAAGAAGACGACCAGTCTCCAAAGCCAAGAAGCTCAGGGGAAATTGTCCTGCCCGGTGGCTGGGACGGAGACAATGAGGCCGAGGTTGGGTCTGCTGGCGCCGCTTCAGCAATAGCTGCTACGAGTCAACAGCAATCTGCAGTACCTTCTATTGAGCCTGTACTGACGCACAGCCCCGAAGAGCGTTCACCAATGCTGGCAGCCATCGACGAAGACACGGACAGCGACGATTCTGCTGCATTCAGTGATGCTGCTGAAGACTTGTCCGATCTTGAGGGCGGCTTTGCTTCGATCGACGCAATCGCAGTCAGCCCGATGAATGCCAAAGCTGCTCGAAATGATGCACCCTCCTCCAGTTCTACATCTGTACCTGACAGTCCAGTAGCGCCACAAGTCGAGGAGAAGGTGGAAAGGGCGCAGAAGGGCAGCAACACCCAAGCAAACGGCGACTGGAGCGAAGCCACAGCATACTGGTCAAATCTCACCAGGGTTCAGCGAGAGCAGATTGAGCGTGATCATCTCTCATCAGACGATGAGGCGCGCCCAGCTCCTGCTACAAGGAAGATCAAGAAGACTGCACTCAAGCCCACTGCTGGTCTTTCGCCGGCCACCGCAAACATTCCTGCACAGAAGTCATCACCAGCTCATCGTGACGCACAGCCAACACAATCCGCCATGCTGAAGAAGACAATGCGTGCGCAGCCAGGGCCTTCGCCAGCTCCTGCGAAGACATCCAGCGATGGACCAGTGCGTATGCGCAGGTCCATGCGCGATGGAAATGTAGGCATGTCTGGTGGAAGGGCAGCATCTTCTCTGCGCGATGGGGCACCATCCAGGCAAACCTCATCAGTAGAGCCGAGAGGAGCTCTACAGAAGAAGAGTCTGCGACCTGAGTCATCGGGTGGGCTTTCCTCGTCATCCGCCGGGACTGCCATGACGCAAAATCGCCTCTCTCAAAACCAGCCTGTAGTGAGTGCGAGATTGCAGAAGGAGCTGAGTCACGACTCCGATTCCGAGAGCAGCTTCAAGAAGAAGCGCAGAGGCTCCCAATCGACTGTGGACTCGCAAGGTCGCTTTGCCATGAAGCGAAGCATGAGGGCAGGGTCAGTATCAGGGCCTCCACAGCGAGAAGAGCGACCGGTCTCGCCAACGCCTCCCCGAGCCAAGGGAAAGGACTCTTTCAGCATTCGATCACTTTCGCCTACTGGGTCATTTTTTGGGCGCAAGAAGCAGAAGGAGATCAGGGAGTCTTTGCGTGGCAATTATGTCGATGCTGGCAGCAGTCGCATGACCACTCTGCGGAGTTCGCAACCGCCGCCTAAAGCTGCGCGCCAAACGCCTGCGCCGAGTCAGAGAGGGAGCCGATTCAAGTCCCGATTCGTGGACTCTGATGACTCTGACAACGAGGCGCCCAGGCGAGGTACATTCAGGAGTCGTTTCGTAGACTCTGACGATGAAGACGATGCACCACTGGCTCCGGTACGTGGCATACCTCGTCGACAAGGGCAGGAAGACGGCGACTCCACCGATCTGGAAGATTCTGACGACGATACCGAGAAAGCCTCCCGGAAACGCGAGAAGCAGGCCACACCCATGGTGCCAAGCTCAGCAGATATCGACAAAGCAATGGATGCCGCAAGGAAGAAGCTCGGCATGGAGCAGACTCCAGCACCACCACAGACACCGCCCCAAAACGATGGCAAGCAGGGTCAGATGCTGTCACACGGCAGTCTCCGAAAGCCAGCGGGTGAAGAAACTCCTGAACCCAGGCCGAGGCCGGAAGAGATCAATTTATCGTCTGACAAGAAACGTCGAACGTTCATGGGCAGCATCCTGCGTCGGAACCGCAGCAGTCAGCAGTCAGTGACCAGGCATTCCTTCCAACAAAGTGAGGCACCACCGATGCCATCAAATCCACTAGTCACTCAGAGTCCTGCAGGTGCAACTGCATCGCCCATTGCCGCCAATGCTCGACCTCAGAGTCCCACAAGTCCCGGCAAGCTGGTGAGACGGAGCTCCAACCAGCCACATCCACAGCCACAGCCACCGCGCATGAAGCGTGGCGACTCCAGCTTTTCAACGGCGACAGCACCACCGATGATGGGTGAGACCACTACGGGCGAGTGGCCTCTTCCCCCCGTTCCCAAAATACCTGACAACGTGGACGAGCTCAAAGGTGATGCTCGTCCAGCCACATCCGATGGAACGCCTGGTCCGCTGCAGAGAAGTGCAAGCGGCCATAATATCCGATTCTCCGATTCAGCAGACTCCAAAGCCGTGTATAGCGCACGCACGGGCAAGAAGAAAAAGTTCGGCATATTGAGACGTGCGTTCCGTCTTGATGACTAGAGAGCCTACCAGTCTGCAGTCAGCAGGCAAAGTTTCCTTTCACATTTAATGTGTAATATCTATTGCCGATCCGAGTGTTATTACAGCGGCGCTCGAGGCACGACATTACTGCAGAAGAGCGATAAGATTGAGGAAGATACCATGCTGTGATTTCAGCATCCCGAAGAATTTGTAGTCTGTCATGTTAGTATACCCGGCCGACCTCACCCTGATGATGATGAGGTGTGGCTTCGCGCATTCATTCTTTGTGCAATTTAGAATCGAATTGTGATTCTTTCGAATTATGACTCTTTCGAATTATGACTCGACTTGCTCCATTCCTTGCGGTGTCCGTGTCTGAGTGCGCCTGTCGCATCGTCTATACACCATGATTCCGTAACTTATACGCGAACGCCGCCCAAGTACCACGATTCCCACAGCACTGTGCCAGCCTTTCGATCTTCTTCAGCTCATCAAGTCATCCATCTAGCCGCATTCGCCTACAGACTTTAAAGCAAGAACGCAAGAGCCCCGAAGCCCGCCGCCGCAGCACCCGCAGCGTAGACCTGACGATTCGCCGCTCCGCTGCTCGTCTCCGCTGCACCCGACTCCGTCGAAGAAGTCTCCTCAGAAGTGCTAGTCGAAGAAGCGTCCTCCTCCTCCTCCTCAGTACTGGTCGAAGCAGCCTGGGCCGGCATCGTCTGATTCGCAGCGGGAGTGACCCCATCACAATGCACAATACAATCCCTCATTTTCTCGTACGAATCAGTTTCCTTGAGATCCTCGGGATAGTATTTCATCGCACATTCTCTGGCGCATTTGTAGGACTCGCAAGGTAAATCTTTTGCGGACCAGAATGGGGAGCCGTGCAGTTGGTTTTCGTAGGATGTGTAGGTTCCGTTTGCGCGGGTTAGGTTGAAGAGGTTGCTGTAGGTTGCCCCCTGGGCGGTGGTGAGGTCGGAGATTGCGACGCTGTAGTAGCCGGCTGAGGGACCGACGACGGGGGGAATTGTGAGGTTGAGAGTGGTGGTGAGAGTGGTGGAGTTGATGAGGTAGCAGCTTGGTCCGTTGGAGCCGGAGAGGGAGGCGGCGAGGTCTGGGAGGTGAGGTTAGAAGTGTTGTGGATGTGGGAAGAGAGAGACTTACACACGCGGTAGTTGTCGTCGTTTGCGTTTTCGAAGGTCACGTTGAACTCTGAGCCGGCTGCGACTGTAGAGGGGGCCACGATGCCATTCAGGGCGAGAGCGGCGCCGGCGAAGGTGGCGAGGAGGAGGGTTGCGTATCTCATGGCGAGAGGGCGTATGGTGAGAGTCAATGTTGATGCAACGGTTCTGCTGGAAGTGTGCAGAAGTGGAGAGTGAAGGAGGAAATGTCAAAGCAGAAAAGATGTCGGACTGTCCCGTTTTGCGCCAATCCGATAGCCCATCGACGAGTGGAGTCCTCTCGTGTGTGTCTCGCTGAGTATTAGACAGCATGTCTGTCCGGGCTTGTGGAAATCGTGCACGCAGATACCCGCCAATCCAATGCAGTATTGGACAGGCATTATCTCGCTTGTGACGGCGGCGTTGTGGTGAGGAGGTTGGCCAAGTGCGAGAGGCAGATCCAGTCAAACAGACATGGGTTTTCACAAGATGTCGCAGGGCTTCTCAGAATATCATACATCCAAGGCTCAAGCTACGGTACCTCGATTGATCATGAAGATGTGCATCAGCATTGTAATGGCGAATGTCAATGTCGTCGTTGGACGTGTTAAGTTTCGCGTAACACGGGCCGTCGCATCGGCCCGCGTAATCCCTGCGTGTCCACGAACGCGCCAAAGCCTAAACGTGGCTTCGGCTCTGCTACCGAGATTGGAGGCCGGCCAGCCCAGCCAATGTCGCAGGCTCCTTCCGACCTCGGTGAACGATTGTCATCCTACTGATGTTCGTTGATAGATATTATCTCGATGCTGATGGCTAGTGATTGCTGCTGCTCGACTGATTCCATCTCACAACGAGAACACCATGGCACAGCCGAAGGACCTTGAACCACTGACACTCCCAGCTGGAGTCTCTGAAGACTACGTCGATTGCACGGCATCTTGTGCACTGAACTGGCACATACTCAAAGCTGGAGAGCCAGGAAACCCTTTAGTGTTGTTCTGTCATGGATATCCAGAATTGGCTTATTCATGGCGGCGAATATTGCCAGACGTAGCCAAAGCCGGCTATTATGCTGTCGCTATGGATCAACGTGGATATGGCCGGACGACTGGATGGGAAAACAAACCATACGATCAAGTTGATCTGACACAATATGTCTTCACGAACCTGGTCCGCGACTTGGTCTGCCTGGTCTACAAGCTTGGATATACAGAAGCAGCTGCCATTATCGGTCATGACTTTGGTGCTGTGTCATCAGCAATGGCAGCTTTAATGCGTCCAGATGTCTTCAAAGCGACGATTCAGATGAGCCATCCACACCATCCGCCGCCTGCGCCGCAGCTTGGAGATCAGCCTCAGAAGCAACCATTGGACATCCAAGCTGAACTGGCCAAGCTCAACCCTCCTCGCAAGCACTATAAATGGTACAACTCTTCGCCTGGTGCAGCAGAAGACTGGAACAGCCCTCCTCAAGGTCTAGAGAAGTATCTACGGGGCTACTTCCATCTCAAGTCGGCAGACTGGGACAAGAACGACCCACATCCGCTGAAGGAGTGGAGTGCCAAAGAGGTCGAAGTCATGCCTGAGTACTATGTCATGGCAAAGGACGATACTTTCCCGCGGTCGATCGAGAAGAACATGAGAGGCGAAGACTATCGCAAGACGGAATCATGGCTGCCACCTGAGGACTTGGCTGTCTACGTAAGGGAGTGGAGTCGCGTTGGCTTTCAAGGAGCATTGAATTGGTATCGTGCCCAGACTGCGTCTACGCCTCAGTCGAAGAGAGACATGCTGTTATATGCCGGCCGCAGAATCGAAGTTCCATGCGCATTCATCAGCGGCAAGCAAGATTGGGGCAATTTCCAGCAGCCAGGAGCTTTCGAGGCGTACGAAGATCCTAAAGCTGTCAAGCCTGGGTGCTTTAGAGGAGCCACATTGATCGACCACGCCGGGCACTGGGTCCAGCAGGAGCAGTCCGAGAAGGTCACAATGTGCGTGCTGGGCTTTCTAAAATCGCTATGATGAGGCGGTGGAGCACTTGTGCAATTTTCATGTGTCTCGAACACCCAGACCTCATATGACTCCACATCAGAGGCATCAGAGTATCGCACACTACACAATATGCTTGAAATATATACAAGTGGTTTCAAAATACTCCCTTCCAGACATCACCTCATTCCCAAATATGCCTTATCTTCTGCCATCCCTTAAACTCCCTCCCTTCCGTCTCCTCCGCAAGAACCCCTTCCATTCCCGTCTTCAAATCCACTTCTTCCGGTGGATGAGCCCAAGGATCGCTCCACGCATAGATCCTATGCCCGAAGTAAATCACCAAAAACAACGGTATCCCTACATAAGCAGTCAAAAAGCTCGAAGCGCTCCAGTTTTGTGGCCAGAAGACGTTGAACCCGTTTATTAGGGTCAGGAAGATGAAGCCGACGATTGCGATGTAGCTGCCCCAGGGTTGCCTGAATCGAAGGTCAGCAAGTCTGGCGTGCACTTAAGTTATGGATTGCTTACATTACTGAATGGTAGGGGAGATCTTTGTAGGTGATGCCTTGTGCGACGCAGGCTTTGTGGAAACGCAAGTAGACGATTCCGCAGCAGATCCAGGAGATGAAGCCTGAAGTGTTGGTTAGGTTTACGAACCAGTTGAAGACGACGGAGCTGGGCCAAGGGCGTCAGTGATAGATTGTGAGAATGCTTGATCGGGTTTGCTTACCCTGAGTTCGCAACGTTGAGATATGCCAGAGCGCAGAAGAGAGAGCTTGCGATCACGGCGTTGTATGGTACGCCATTCTTCGTGCAGGCTTTGAACATTCTTGGAGCATTGCCGCTCAGCGCTAGAGCGTATAGTGATCGACTTGATAGGAACAAGAATGAGTTTCCAGAGGACCAAGCTGAGATGATGATACCGGCGTTGATGACGGAGTCGAGGCCAGAGATTCCGGCATTTTTGATGGCCACGACAAACGGCGAAGATCCAGCACCAGCACCGCCGTTTGTGAGTCGCTCGTCGTTGGATGGGGCGATCACGCCAATCGCAAGGACAGATCCGATGTAGAAGATGATGAGACGCCAGATGTATCGCTTTGCAGCGGTAGGAAGATTGCGTCTCGGACTCTCCATCTCGCCTCCAGTAGCAATGAGAAGCTCAGGCGCGAACGCGAAAGGGAAGGCAGACAGGACCAGGCATGAAAGTAGAGCCAAGAAGCGCCCCGTATCGCCATCGGCAAGGTATGTGTTGGCTGCGCCTGGGTCCTTCCAGAATCTGAAGCCGAGACGATCTTTGCTCGGTCCTCCACCGAAAAAAAGCACGACGGACAAGATGAGAAGACCCATCATCATAATGATCTTCAATCCCGCAAACCAGAATTCCGTCTCGCCATAAAACTTGACGGGCAAAGCATTCAGACCGACAATAACCACGATCATGATGCTGATCCAAACAGCGATATTGACAGGCGGACTCCAGTATTCGATGACCAGTCCGGCTGCTGTTATTTCGTATGGAACCAGAATCCCAAGGGAATAGAAATACAGCCACCCCATAGCGAAACCTACAGGGTCAGCCATTCATTTCTGCCCAAACCAGAAGTATTGTAACTTACCGAGACTCCTACTAACATACCTCCACCCAAACATATTCATCGAACAACCTTTCGTCGGCAACCATGCCGCCAACTCCACCATTCCGGTAACAACACACCAGATCAAGAACGACATCAGAATGTAAGTTCCGAGTATAAACGCCGGACCTCCTCGCGCCAGAGTTTGGCCTGAGCCTACGAATAATCCCGTACCGATTGTTCCGCCCAACGCAATCATTTGGGCATGTCTGCTCTTGAGACCTCGCTGTGTGGATTCATATCTGTCGTCGAAGATCTCGCCTGTGAGGACTTCCGGGTTGATGACGCTGCTTCGTCGACGGCCGCCATCGCCAGTGTGGTTGGATTTTGTATAGCTTAGATCATTGGAGGTTTCCACGGGGCCTTTTTCGACTTCGTGGCCGGACATCATGGTGACCAAAACGATGGGAAAAGTCAAAGCCAAGAGAGCACTTACCACCAGCACATATCTATACCATTACCAGTCGTGCCACCATCTTGACAGCAGGGCCTGGCAGGCACAAGCAGATCTCGGGCCAACATCCTGAATTAATGGAAGTACAAGGGTTCGTTGAGCTGACTGGAGAGAATCTCGAGGCTCTTATCGCAGCCAAGCCTCTAGAAGCTCCAGAAGTCGTGGCGGTCTTGGTTTACAAGCTAAGAAGTGTACCACGGAGAATCTGCGGTCGCCGAGAGGTGAGACCTGGAAAAGATGGAGTGTCCTGTCGGTGTTGTTGGTGATGAGGGATGAAGGTCAAGAGTAGGAGAGACGTCTTGAAAATTGAATTTGGGGCCGGGCTTTACGACACCAACTGACAGTTCTTCCTGCGAGAATCAACCAAGGATTCGATTGCGTCTTCTGGAACGTCTCGCGTGGCCAAATCGCGGTAATGTAACATGCCTGTCTCTCTCGTGGTCAATCCTGCATGTGTACAGCGTCTGAACGCATCGGATGGCTATGTCCTTTACGCTTAACTGTCAAGCCGAGATTGTAATTGGCCCAAATCCTTGCTAGCCAGAAATGGGGAGAAATTGATAGCCTTCCGATGCGTTCAGATGCTGTATAGAGCTGCCTATCGCGGCGTCCGGAGAAGGAGGCTGGGCAGATCGGAAGCGCGCAGCCGGAGTTTGCGAGTTGGAACGCCAATGCCAATGCAATTCTCAGACATCTGTCGACAGATGAATGATAAAGTCGAGTCTGGACAGATGGATGCGAACGCATTTTTTATGGAGAAGATTGCTGTTCATCGTCATTAGCGTATAACAGCAGCAGCGGGGTAGCTCACGAGGGCGACAACGGCAAGTATATGTTCAAGATCTTGCCGCTTTATGTATTGCCATCTTCAATATATACATACATAGCTCAAAATGGCACAATCAGGAAAAGCATTCAGAGAACTCACAGGCCAAGCGCCTTCGACCGCCACGACCAGCGATTCCACCTTGATAATCATCGATGCTCAGAACGAATATGCCGAGGGAGCATTAAAGGTTACGAATGCGGCAGAGACGAGAAAGGCGACTGCAGCTTTGTTGGAAAGATATCGTGCGGCAAAGGGGAGAGTTGTGCACGTCACACACTCAGTCCCGGATGGCACGCCTGTCTTCACGCCTGGAACGAAGCTTGCTGAAGAATTTGATGAGTTGAAGCCAAAGGATGGCGAGAAAGTTATACAGAAGATTCACCCTTCTTCGTTTGCGGATACGGTGCTGCATGATTATCTGAGGGGTACTGGTGGACAGAAGATTGTGCTTGCTGGATATATGGTAAGAGATACTGAAAGATACGAAACTGTCCCGGACGATTTAACCCATGCTAGGCACATGTCTGCGTATCGACGACCGCCCGCGACGGTGCGAGACTTGGATACGATGTCTTGATCGCTGAGGACTGTGTAGGCGACCGTGACATTCCAGGAGCTAGTGGAGCTGAGGTGACGAAGATGGTCATGCATGAGCTGGCAGATTTCTTTGCGACTGTTGTAAAGAGCGCTGATATCAAGTAGATAGAAGTCATAGCATAGGCCTACGTTGAAGAGACGGCAAGCCTAGCACGTCCTGATACGTTAGATAAAGCGTAGGTCTAGTATGAAGAAGACGGCGTTCTCGCAGCGGTTGCGAAAAGTGTAGCGAACTGAAACTACTCAGCGAAATAGTTAAGAAACTAGAGAGTAAGTATTCACCGCCGGAGTAGGCGCCGCACGGCGAAACGCGGTCGTCGGTGGCGTTGACGATAGCATGCATATTCATCCTTTTTCTTAACTATGTCGCCTTGAACCTTGACGACATCTTGTCCGTCTATAATTCGCTGGATCTCCTCGTCGTTTAGCTTGTTCGTAGCGTGGACAGAAATTGGACGTGGAGCTCGAGCTACCTGTTCACCTTTCGGCATAGCTCTGGTCGATGGGTTGCACTTGAGACGTCCGCCTTGAGCAACAGCACCCCCTTCAGCATTCGACAAGGCTGGCAATGCTCACGGCATCGACGCGCTCGATTCCTCTTTTTCTGCATCTTCTTCAATCTCCACTGGCGGGAGTGGATAGGTCAAGTTTGCTGGCTTGCGGCCAGGCACTTGAACCACAGCCTGATTGGAGCGATTTCCGATCCTGAAGCCTTCCCGGAGACAGCCCTGCCATGATCTCACAATGGCGGTAGCGACCGCAGGCACATTCATAGATGACCATGTTCCTGCTCGAGTCTTGGCAATGCACAACAGCTTCTTCCTTCTCCTTCCAAATGCCGTTGCATACTGGACAGCCGTACAGAGTCATGGTGTATAGTCGAGTCAAATGATGTATATCTTTTTGGTTTATTCGGTTAATACTGCAGGAAGTGGCGCTTGCCGAGATTTCGTCGACTTCCGCTGAGGCCTCGATGCTCGGTGTATGATCAACAGACATGCCACAGAGAGGGTCGAGGGCGGGCTGCGAAGTTGTTGACAAGTTTCGTAAGAAGGTGCATACGGTCGGGCATGATCTCGCATTGTCAGAAGGTGACTCCAAGATCTGCTTCCAAATGTGCCGACAAGGCGCTTTGGCCTCGTTTGCTGTGCGACCTTCCTTGGGCGCTTGAACTTCAAGAGAGGGTTCGTGACGTCTGAAGATGGATCTCCTTTCACGATGCCAATGAGATCATTTAAGAGGTATTTTCTTACGGGCAACGGGACACCGATTGACATGTGCAGGTCACAGCCTGCCGTGCTACATCTTCATGGAACAGCTCGTAAGTGAATGAAATTTAACAGCCACGTCGGAGTCTGTCATTGCTGTATCATGCAATCGTCCTTCTGGCCTGATTTAGTCTTGCACAATCCGGTGATCGCCGTCATCTCGTCTGTTATATAAAGCCATGAAGAGCTGAATTATTCTGTAGTACAAGCATCGATGGCTCGCGGGATAGGTCGGTAGAGAGATTGGAACGCGAAACGGGTTGACTTGATACTTCATGCAACGAGGACATCATCTTCCTGCTGCGAGAGAGCAGCCACAGTCTTGAAAATTTTCATTTCAAAGTGGTATCAAATCTGAACAGCCCGTTCCCTCCCAGCAGACAGTGTTCCTTGTCATGCTTTTTGAAGCGCCGTACGCCACGTGCTTCGTTCATATGCAAAGATGTCAAACAAGAAATCAAGTCATTTAGATCTTGATCTCACGCTCGGCACGCTGCTTCTTCTTTCGGTCATGTGCCTGAGCCTTGGCACCCATGATACCACCACCCCAGTGACGCTTAGCCTCCTCGTTCTTCTCCATGTAGCCAGTCTTGATGGCCTCGACGAGCTTGGAGAGCTCGTTCTTATCCTCCTGGCGGACCTCGGTGAGAGCCAGAGCTGCGGCGGTCTGGCAGAAACATTAGTAGTGCCTTTCAAGGCGGAGAGTCGAGATGAATTACCTTCTTGTGGACGACAGTTCCGAGACGAGCCTTGCCCTTGACAATAGCGTATGGGACGCCCATCTTACGGCAGAGAGCTGGGAGGTAGATGACGAGCTCAATTGGATCAACATCGTTGGGGATGAGGACGAGAGCAGTCTTCTTGGCTTCGATCAAAGCAACGATGTGGTTAAGACCGTACTTGACGGCGTATGGCTTCTTGCTGACGTCCTCCTTCTTCTTGCCCTCAGCAACGGCGGTGGCTTCCTTGTGCAGACGATCCTTCTTCTCGGCCTTGGTCTCTGGTCGGTACTTGTTGAGGAACTTGAAAGCCTGGGCAGCAGTGTTGCGGTCGAGTGTGTTGGAGAACTGAGCAATAGCCGGTGGGACCTTGAGACGCATGTTCAAGATCTTGCGCTGGCGTTGCAGGCGGACATACTCTGGCCACTTTACCATGCGCGAAAGGTTGCGCTTTGGCTGGATGTCTTGGCCAATGCCGAAGTTACGCGGGCGGCGCTCGATGAGGGGGTTCTTTGAAACATTAGCAGGGAGAGGAATTGGGAGGAAGAATATTACTGACCTTCGCCTGCTTCTTGCTCACGCCAGCCTTGGTTGCTGGAAATGGAGCCGGAGCGGCCTTCTTACCACCGGTCTTTGGAGGCTGTCATTGAGAAGAACAGTCAGCTACTGCTGTGTCTTCTCTAAAGAGAATGCGCGATTGCTCGTCACATCTCAAGCCATTGTCACACGCATCACTCCGCAGAGAATGGTGGAATTGGGATCGTTGCTGTCGCATGCCCGCTGGATCGAAAATTTTGGGTAATTTGATCAGCGAGCAGAGGCAGACAGCTAGAGCTTCAGGTGTCTGATGCGATGCTTACCATGATGACGGATGGGGATTCTAACGAAGAACAGAATTGGGAGTCGTTAGATGTGTTGGCTTCAACGAGCGTGCAGAAGAAAGTCGTGCTGAAGTCGAGAATCTGGAGATTGTGTGAGCGCTCTTGGCGGCTTGGCGTTGATGCCTGAGGGTGAGATCGCTTGGCTAGCCTCTCGCCCGTGACATGCAGCAGTGAGACTTTGTCGGGAAAAAAGGCTTCATCATCTCCCAAGAACTTTGACGCGACGACACTTCCCAAACCACAGCAGGCACCGGCATTCGCCACTCTCTAGACTCTCGTCGACAATTGTGCTGCACCATATCGCTGCCCAGTGCCCTACCACGTATCCGCCCTCACCCCAGCGAGGCTCATTTGCGCACCTGGTCGAGCGATACGTCATCCCGCCCTCTTCATCTCGAGCGAGCACAGGCACAGCAACAAACTCGACAGCGACATTGCAAACACTCGACTCGACTTTGACGATACTTAACGGCCGCCTATTTACGAACACTGATACTTCTGGAGCCATTGGACTGCGCGAATACGGTTACCGCCTACAGCCGCTAAGATGTCCGGTGTACTGCGAAGCGTGAAGAATGTCACCAAAGGATACTCCTCCGTCCAGGTAAAGGTGCGAAATGGTAGGCCGAAGCATATACCAGGCAGCGCGAATGTACAGGCAGCTGATTGAGGGGGGTGCAGCCACCAGTAACGATCCATGGGGGCCTACCGGCACAGATATGGCAGACATTGCCCGAATCACATACAACAGGTAAACCTTCCACTATGCTCGTGTATTTGCCAATATGCTTCTCCCTTGCGACGATTTTGCATCTATCTCTGCTTGCTCGAGCGTGGGCTAACCGGCGCCTTGTGCGACACAGCTCGACCGACTTTTACGAGGTAATGGACATGCTCGATAAACGACTCAACGACAAAGGAAAGAACTGGAGGCACGTATTGAAGAGTTTGAAAGTGCTCGACTACTGTCTGCACGAGGGCTCGGAATTGGTGGTGACATGGGCGCGGAAGAATATCTACATCATCAAGACTCTGCGCGAGTTCATTCACATTGACGAAGATGGCCGGGATGTTGGAGCCAGCAGTAGGTCTTGGCGGAAGAAAGTAACGCTGCGTGCAAAGCTGACATGAGACAGTCCGCGGGTCCGCCAAGGAGCTGACTTCCCTAATCCTGGACGAAGAACGACTGCGCGCCGAGCGACAAAATCGCGGTTCATGGAAGTCGCGTGTTACTGGTTTGGAGGACTTTGGACTTGGCGGAGAACCGACACCACACCAGCGAAGGCAGCAGCGTCAGCGTCAGCGAGCACCGAACGACGACGATGACTTGGAGTACAAACTTGCGCTCGAGGCGTCGAAGCACCAAGCGGAGGAAGATGCTGCGAGGAGAGGAAAGGGCCAGCCAGTTGACACTGATGACGATCTGGCAAAGGCATTGAAGCTGAGCAAGGAGGAGGAAGAATTGAGGCAGCGTCAGTTGGCAGATGCGCAGCAAGAAGACTTGCTGTTTGACGATACTCCAGGCCAAGCGCCACAGCCAACTGGTTTCAACCAAGGTTACCAGCAACAAGCTGCTGTGGACTGGTTCGGTAATCCCATTCAGCAGCCTCAGCAAACTGGGTATCTGGCCAATGCCTACAGCCAGCCAACTGGAATGCAGCCACAGCAGACCGCTTTCCAGAATGGCTTCGGATACCAACAACCACAGCAGACTGGCTGGGAGCAGATGCAGCAACCACAGCAGCAATTCATTCAGCCACAAAACACTTACAACCCATGGGCCAATCAGATGAACGGACTCGGACAGCAGCAACAGCAGCAGCCTGTTCAAGAGCAGCCCACTGCTCAGCCAGGATCGAACAACCCGTGGGCGTCGAACAATTCGACTCAATCGGCAATTGGTGTGCAGCCAACAGGATCGAACAACCCATTTGCATCGCAAACCCAGCAACGTCAAACATCATCTCCATTCAGACAACCAACTCTTGACACTCTACGTGAGCAGCAGGCGACGCAGCAGTTCCAGCAACGACCGAACCCAATTCAAAACTTCACAGCACCACAACCCACCGCTTCTCCGATCCAGTCACAACAAACGCAACGACCTCCCGTCGACCCGTACCAGGCCAAGCTTAACTCGCTGCTGGCTTCTGGCGAGGGGCAGGACACGTTTGGCAACGTCGGCGATTTGCGTATTCCATCTCAGCACACCGCACCTGGCACGTTCGTGAACAGTGCCGGAGCAGGATCAATGGGACGATTGGAGGCTGCAAAGACTGGTAACAACCCATTCTTCAGCCAAGCACCACAGCAGCAGTTCCCAGCACAGACTGGACCTGCTGGTGGGTTCGGCGGCAACAACCCGTTTGGTGCAAGACCGCCGCAGCAGAACCCGAACCAAGGCAGTCTGATTGATTTCTAAGTGATGGAATCGAGAGGCTTTTTGAAGCATGGCCCATACAGGACTGGCGAAAATTTCTGAATCCGTTGTTCCCCTTTTCGGCATTTTTATCGTTCGTGATACCCGCTGCTAGTCATTGCCCACTGGAGCGGGTGCTTTGTAGATGAGATGGGAACTTCTTCACGGATGTGGGTGGTGGGGACATTGGGTCAATATGAACAGCGATGAAAATGAAACGTTTCTTCACGTCAGCCGCCTTCGGCATACCCAAGCTCGCATTGCTCTACTTGTACCTCTAGCCGGGCCCAATTTTGCCTCCCGGGCCCGACACGAGCTCCAAACTGCTGGTGAATTCTATCTTTCATCCAACGTCATACCTTGATCAAATCCTCGGTGAGCAGTAAACCGCCATAAAACAGCTTTCAATTGGCGCTATTGGATGTCCTTCATCGAGTTCGAAGGGCATAGCGTGGGCTGGGGAACCGTTGACGGCGGCATCTTTTCGACTTGCATGGACGATACAGCGGTCGAAGGCGGACGTGTTTCAGTCGATATTGTTGAGCTGGCTCTATCTCGATGTCAGTCTGCAGGTCGCCCGAACGCGGCATCGACGAGGTAACACCTAGTTCTACCGACGAAGGACGAGAAGTATCTTGTTGAGCACGCTCCCGGCGATGCTTAAGGAGCACAGAATGCCTGCCACCATAAGTGTTGCAGCGGCGAGTACCGTTGCCAGAATACCCAAAGATAATATTGGAGCCTGTGTCCTGGCTTGAAGAAGAAGAAGAGGCAATCACTGGAGATGGAAGACATGTGAGATTCAATCGCGTTTCATTTCGAAGTATGAGGTTGGATTCATGCTCTAGGACCTTCCTTATAAACTACCATGTCGAATGCCCTCCGCTGGTAGTAGGAAAGAGGTTCCCGAGCACTGCCGGGCGGGCAGAAAATATATGATCCATAGCAGAGACGTCTCCGAGCACTGCCAGGCGGACGAGATATATATCTTCCGCGACTACAAAAGCCGTCATGCGTGGGCCGCCACATCTGTCTATCTATATTATGCAGGGCTACTGCGCCACTGTGCATCTCTCTAACAGCGCCAAGAGCCAGCGACTCTCGTGCGCAGTCCAGGTCTAGTCATGCCAGCCACCCGCGCAGCAGCTAGGCTAGAGCTCCAATGTAAACCGACATGGACCTGAGAATCCGAGGCGCAGCAGCCAGCTCGAGCTGGCGGACTCTTTGCTCCACAGCCTATAGGCGGCCATCAGGCTTGATCATCTATCCGGATTTCCGAAGATTCACTTCTCCCTGGATTGAGAACGTTCATTTTGCTGATTTTTCGCCTCCCACGATGACGAGATGTTAGTGATGGGCCTGCAAATTGAAGTTTTTGATTTTTGGACGCTGATCTATTTTGCTTCCGTCGCGCTCTTTGTCTTCGCCAGTCCTGGCAATGATACAGCAAGAGGCTATTCATAATTCAATGCAGTCTTCTTCCGCATACCGGCAAAAGGTTCCTATCTCCCGCCACGATCTCCACCCTCCGCATTGGCCTCTGCCTCATCAAGCACCCAAATCACACCCATGCCAGCATCTGCAGACACCTCTTGACCGTCTTTGCCGACCAGCACAGCAAGCGGCTCTCCGTCCTCGTTAATGTTCAACGTATTCTTGAGATGACCCACCGTGCGGAAGGGAATTGATGTAGTTCCGAGCCATCTCAGTGTGAAAGTGGCCGAAGTGCCCCAATTCAGCTTAGCAGCCCAGACTGGCTTGGGAAGCTTTGGATCTGGTGGCGAGGTCATAAGAGCGTAGCCCTGGAAAGCCATTGACTTGTTCACGGAGAAGAGGAGGATTACGTGGCGGGATGTTTTGAAGGCTTCGGTTAGCAGCTGTTCGTTCTTTTCTTGAGTTGCCCAGACACCCTCACGTTGGGCGGCTTTGACGTTTTCGTGGTTCCAAGATTTGATCATGAAGTATCGTACACCTGAGAGTAGTGTACAAGTTAGACCGTGGCCAGAGAAGCACAAATCGGCGAAGGCAAGACTCAATCAATTTCTTTAAGCAGACAAGAGCTTTCAATGCCAAGCAGACCGGCCAGAACGCTATCAAATAGAGGGCATCAAGTAAGCGCCACTACAGGTACTAACCGCCTTTTCTGAGTTCGAGTGCTGCACTGCCTCGAGATTTCTGAGTGGTATGGCGGGATGCGGTTGGACTTGCATGATATCCGCCGCGTGGTGGAGGCTCTCTGGGAACGTAATGATCATAGCGTGGCGGAGGCTCGCGTAGAGGCTCGCCATCGCGGCGATAGTAGGACTGCCTACGCTCCATGGATGGGTCCCTCGAACGCTCCGAGCGCTCGTCGATGGAGCGACGACGGCTGTCTGGGTACGCCGTGCGGCGATCGAGAGTGGGGGGACTGCGGCTGAGGCGACGAGATTGGCGACTGTCAACTGCTTCAGTGGCGCCACGAATGCGGAAGCCGCCATTGTCCTGAGAAGAGTCAGTAGTCTGCTTGACACGAGAAGACCCGGCACGTGTCAGCGCCAGTAAGGCTTTCAACATACTTCACGACGTCTGGCGTTCTTCGCGGTCGGCGTTGCTTCTGGTGAGCGTGCACGCTTGATGCCGTTAGTTGCAGAAGGCATAGCAGATGGTAGAGGAGGTGGCGCCATGTTGGCTGTCGGCATGGGTGTGCTCATCCTCATCTGGTGTATTTCTTGTTGCTCAATCTGCTTCAGCTTCTCCAAACGCTCCGCAATTTTTGCAGCTTCCTCTTCAAGAGAGCGGCGCTCCTTGTATGTTCGGAGCTTGCTGTTGCGGAAGTCGGCATCGTGGTAGCCTGTGAGTTCCAGCCAGGCTGGAAGATCAGCATAGTATGAGTCTGAGAGGTTAGTGGGGCGCTGCTGCTGAGTTGGTCGAGATGTTGCTGGTGTTGGCGACTGCTCTGCTTTGATCGACTCTTGAGCAGTAACTTTGTGCGCGTTTGCGCCGTTAAGCTGTTGCTCCGACTCTTTATTCGTTGTAGTGTTGACTTCAGCCGGAGCTAGCTTCGCAGCAAGCGCGGCAGTCTTTGCATCCGCATATGCTTTGCCTTCTGCGATCAATAACTCCAGGCTAGAAACAGCAGTCGGTTGTTCGAGCTCTTTCTTGCTACCTTGTGCTCGCGGCTCTGGTGAATGGCTCGACATGTTGACAGACGAGCTCTGCCGATCGGTCGGTGGTGCAGTTGTTTTGGAAGGAGTGTTTTGGCGGGATGTGTTTGTTTGTTTGGCGGGAGTGTTTTGGCGGCGAGCGATCAGTTTAGCTCGCAGAAGCTCTGCTTGCCGCTGATTCTCAGCTTTTCTCTCTTCCGCGAGCTTCTGCGCCTGTGCGAGTACTGTTTGGTTGTTTGTCGCCTAGAAATTGTTCGAGTCAGTCTATTCACATGCCAATCGGTGAGTGCACATACACCGGCTTGAGCATCACCACTGGCATCTGGTGCGCTGTGGTCATTGTAAAAATCGTCGTCATTGTCATCTACCTCGTTTTCACCATTCGCCTGTTGCGCAGTATTGAGGCCAAACAAAGCCATCAGGTCGTAGCCCTCCATATGAGAGCTTGCCTCTGATTGCCTTACTGACCGTGATGGAGGCTTGGAGCATATCGATACTCAGCAAAGAAGTGTCGACCGGAGGATTGGCGCGAAAGACGGGAAGCTTGGCTCCGCCAGAGCTTGGATCGTTGAGTGAACCGAAACGTACCTTAGGATTCAAGCATTCAAGTGTCCCTGCCTCCGAACAATCTTCGGGACCACGTACTCCAAGTAGTATAATTACCGACGGCGACATCTCTGCAATGGTGTTTTGCTTGACGCGTGGACACTGCACTTTGTGAAGACAGCACCGGCGGTCCGGCGAAGATCAGCCAGAGGTAGGAACAAAAGCTGAGAGCACCATATCAACAAACAATACGCCATAGCATGCATATTTCCTTGTCCATGCTGCCATCAGCTCCGCTACTGATCACATAGCAACAAACACCCTTTGGAAACAGCAATGGCTGTCATATGGGTGCTGGCATGCTTGTCTGCGCTGGTACCCTGGCACGCCGATGCCCAGCTCCGGTGGCAGGAACAGCCCTTGCAACAGCAGCACTACAGGTCTCCGGTAAGGCCACAAGCCTTTGCATTGCTAGTTAAAGTCATAGTGACCAAAGCAGTGCGACCTCCTTGCAGCCACATTCCCTGGCCAAGTCTCTGCACCCCACGAAAAGTCTTACCGCGAGAGCCAGTCAGTTTACTGGACGGCCCAGCAAGCAGAACTGGCTCCACACTGCCGCTTCTATCCTCGCAATGCCAGAGATATTGCAGAAGCTCTTGCGGACATTGTTGTTCCTCAGAATGTCAGCGTAGCAGTAGCTTCAGGCGGACACTCCTGCAACACTGGAGCTTCCAACATCAACCGCGGCATCACTATCGATCTGGCCCAGTTGAACCAGGTTAGGCTTGCGGACAAGAACAGCGCTGTATTTCTTGGTCCAGGGGCTCGCTGGAAAGATGTCTATGCCGTTCTCGAGCCACACAATTTGACAGTCTCTGGCGGTCGAGTTGCTCATGTCGGAGTTGGTGGATACATTCTGGGCGGTGGACTTTCCTGGTTCGCGAATGAGCACGGCTGGACTTGTGACAGCGTGCTGGATCTTCAGGTGGTCACACCTCAAGGACAAGTACTGTGGGCGACAGAATATTACAATGATGACATCTTCTATGCATTGAAGGGATCTCTCGGTGCTTTCGGCATTGTCACCCAGATCAAAGTGCCAACGATATCGAATTCAGCTGTGTACGCAGGTGCGTTGGCGTACAGCTCTGGTAAGTCTCAATAGGTCTCAAAGTCAAGTGATACCATTCATTTGAATCTGATTGCATGGACGTACATCGGCACCTGAGAAGTATGACTACTTTATGTCGAGCCACGCTCAGAGTGGTCGCTGACTTGAACCAAGATTTTGTCCTACTTCCGGAGCGGTGGCTAACTACATTGTATGCACAGACAGTGACGAGATCTCCAAGCTATTTGACGCACTACACGATCTCGGGAACAACGCCGAATCCGTACCTGAACAGTCCGGCTATCTCTCTTTTGCATGGCTTGAAGCAAAAAAGAAGTTCGAGTACACCGCTTACCTTCTGAACACCGATGGCGACACCGACCTCGTGCAGCCCTTCACAGCAATACCGCATAAAGCAAGCAGCTTGCGAAGGACTACCATCGGATCAACCGCGAAGGAAATCAACGAAAGCAATCCTCTGGGCCAACGACGAACCAAATTCACATTGACATCCAAATCATCCACCAAAGCAATGTCCGCGATCCATGACACCATAGCAGCCTTCTCATCCAAGCTCAAATTCGATCAAGACGGCACCCTCGGCCTGATTTTCCAGCCGTTGACACTTCCCCATCTTCACGCCCAAAGCAACATCTTCAACCTCGCTGCCCACGAAGGCCCATTGCTAATCATCATGGTCGAAATCCGGTGGACCGACTCCAGCAGAGACGGGTACTTCGAAGGCTCCGCCCAAAATCTTCGTATCACCCTCGAACAAAAACTGAAACATCTATCCGCCTACCATCCATTCATCTACCCAAATTACGCAGCTCGAGATCAAGACCCCTTCGCCAGCCTAAGCTCATCGCAAAGAGGATTGCTCAAAGCCATTGAGAAGAAATACGATCCTGAAAATCTTTGGCAGAGATTACTTCCTGGTATATGGCATGTGTGAAGAAGCCGCCGTGTAGCCTGAACCGAACCCCCCCTTTTCCGGGGCACGGTAAAGCTGCATCCCGAAGAATCGATATATCAAAAGGAGATAACCACCCACGAGACATCTTGAGCCGGAACGAAATAAAAGGTCCATTTTCGCCGGCATTCGGAAATGAGATCGCTTACGACAACAACAAGCTTCTCACGCAAGGCTTATTCATTGGCATGGAATGATCTCCTAGCTCGAACCATCACGCAATCGGAAGAGCCGAGTCCGAGATTTGTAATGATTGGGATGCCAGGGACGATTCTAGTTCTTCCCGTGAATGGTGGTCAG
The DNA here is from genome assembly GCA_001578225.1 of Pseudocercospora musae. Taxonomy (NCBI): domain Eukaryota; kingdom Fungi; phylum Ascomycota; class Dothideomycetes; order Mycosphaerellales; family Mycosphaerellaceae; genus Pseudocercospora; species Pseudocercospora musae. The sequence continues at coordinate 28,345 of LFZO01000201.1, read as the reverse complement.
ACTCGAGAAGAATAGCTTCACATCGCTCATATCCAGAAAAAAAAAACAAAGAGATCCTCTACCAAGGGCGGAAATGAATATTGTCTCTTCTCGCTCTGCACAATTGCTTCCTGTTATTCGCACTATGTACAAGTCCTGATGTTCTGCAAGCAGACTGTTTCTGTGTCTTCTCTGACATTAGGTAGTACCAATACATTAACGCGAAGCGTAAATTGCATTAATCCGTCGACGCTACAGTGTGCCGCCGCAAAGCAATTTCCTCCATGTCCTTTTCTTCGGCTTTTGCGTACTCTTACGTATCGTAGGTTGCGCGTGATGAAGTCGTTGCACAGCGCTATTGATCGTTTCCTCCGTCGTTGTGGACGCTCTATGTCCAATTTTCTCAGGTGGAGTGACCGATCGTGAACGTCTTTTTGTGGGTGTCGCTGCATCGTCTGCATTCTTCGTGACAGCCACATTCTGAGCCTCATTCGTCGTCGGTCTGCTCTCCGGTATTTGTACATTCGCAAGAGGTGACTGTTGTAGCGGCGGTGGCTGTTCGTTCGCTTCCGAGGTGCTATCAAACTCCCGCGCCAGATCTTCTCTGGAAGTCTCGTGCAGATCGTTGCCGAGTACCAGATCAGGTCGGAAACTGCTTGGCTCATTCTTCTTGCGCCTGTTGCTCGCAGCTCTGTGAACCAACACCGTACTGGAAGAGTCTGCGCGTGCGCGACCGACCCTACCGAGATTAACGCTGGCGCTCCGACTAGGTGCAGGAGAATTCGGCTCGGATTCTGGCATTGATGCGATGCTGCTGCGATTGCTTCGACTAAGCACGCTCGCTTTTCGCATGATGCCGGACCCCATACTTTTGAGGCTACCACGCTTGTCGAGTGGCGTGTTTGCGGGCGATCCTGGAGGCGTCGCGATCGGGCTCGCGAAAGATTTCCGGGGCGACTCTGGAGTCACTTCGAGATGCTCCTTCTGCTTGTCGTCAAATCTGAAGCTTGGCGACCAGCCCTCTTTGAACGTAACCCAAATGGCAGTCACGGAAATGATTTCGCGCAGCTTGTCATCGGTCTCAAATTCCTTCCCTCCGGCTTCATCGTCCATAGCATTCTCCAAAACCGTCGTTTCCAATTTGGGAGTACTGAGCGGGGTGGCGGCTGCCGCATCGGGGAGCTTGTAGGTATCGTTCACGTCCAATCCGGACTTGGACAATGTCGCAATCACAGGGTGTCGTCGACTGTTCGGTGATATCGTGCTGAAGTTGAATCGTCTGAAGCCGTGCTTATCGGTCTTGCTGCCATCCTTGTTCTTCTTCGGCACCCACCGCACTTTCGTTTCCAACCCGTGTTCGTCCACTGTAGAACACTCGTACCCGCCAGTCGCCGTCGCATACGCCTCCCATATCCTACCGGACGCCATGTGAATGAACATTTTACCTGCATTAGCCTTTTCCTCGTCCTTGCGACCTTTGCATATAAGCCCCACAACATCTCGAGCTTCTTGTTCCTCGTCGGCTTCTTCTGCACTGTACTTCTCCGCCTTGAGAACAACCAGATCGTTCGGGCACATCCCATGTCTCGCTTTAATCACTTTCGTAATCGCTCGAGTTAGGCGAATGCTGAAGTTCGCTGAAGGAATGACTTCCAACGCCGGCAATGGTCGCTTTGCTGCTTGCAGTCTGTGCAATTGCAAAAGCGCCCTCGGCCGTCGATGCAGCTTTTGCTTCATCTTCGATTCGGGAGGTGGGTGGCATATGCTGAACATGGTCTTGGGGCGACTACTCTTCTTCAAAGTCCGCGTAACACCATCGACACTGCCCTCACGCGAGTCATCACTCGTACTTCGCGTATCTGGCTCTGCAAACATGACTGATGCATTGCTCCTTGTCGGCGAAGGCGGGGCGGCATCGAATTGGACAGCGGAAAGAATGGGTGGCTTCAAAGCATCATCTTTCGCTTCGGGTTCGGCTTTGGACGCATGTTTGGAATCGGAATTGCTGTTTCCGCCGAATGGATTCAGCATCTCCAGAACGCTGGCGGGGAGAGAAGGCGTCCATCGTGACCACACCTGCGGTTGATGCGCGGGATGCGCGGGAGTCGTCGTCTCGGCCGTGGCTGCCATGCTATTACATGCCAGGCTGGGTGGAAGTTGCACGGGAGCATTGGGGTGGGAGTGCGGTGGAAGGAATTAGATGTGCACTCTAGGCAAGCAGGATGAGTAGAAGCACACAGCAGCAGTCTGAGATGAGCCGCGTTCCTCTTGGTCAGCCTCGTACGGATGCTTGACGTGGCTCAAGAGTCGATCGGCATGCATGGCATGGCGCAGCACCGCGATCCGATGTGTCCCAGAGCATCCAGTGGCCGATATGGCAGCGACAGAGGTAGCAGATAGCAGAAAGGATGAATTGAGCGCAAAAAGCTGGTTCTAGTGCTGTTTGCAATCAGGCCACTCTTTGTTTCCTGTAGACTCTAGAGGGCGGCGGGTAAGCATCAACATCCGCAGCCCGAGTACAAAGCCCACTGGCCCACTAGGATATCCCTTCTTCGTCATAGATTCCTAGCCTGCCCACGTGCCGCTGCAAGACGGCCTCACGGAACGGCGGTGTGCTTTTATCCGTGACTAGAATGCCCACCTGCATTGTTTGATTTGCATCTCCTTATACATTGCTTGGTAGCAAACCTCTGCCTGAGGCGCCAGCAATCCTTGTTATTTTGTTTGCCTGAACTGTGCACGCTACTCTACACGTGGCCGTCATGCATCCGGCCACACGCTCAGCAAACAAGCGTTGTGGCAAGAATAGGGCCGAAACAGGCATTCGGCGACTGGGAGCCTTCTTCTGTGCGTGGAAGTCTCTACTGCTGCTGATCGTCCTGCTGAGCCCGGGTCCTGGCTACGACACCTCCACACACATCCTTCTCCAGCAATACCAAGCACTCTCGCGCTCTTGCTTCGAGCAGCTGGTTTCGAAGCTAACCAGATGGGATGCAATCTACTTTGCCAATTCATCGGCACGAGGTCATGTGTTTGAGCAGGAATGGGCTTTCAGTCGCTTCTCCGCCAGAATTACCTCCCACATCGCAAGAGGTGCGTCCTTCAGCAGGCATGGCGCTTCGCACGATCAGAGCTAAGTACCACTTCAGTGTTTCCCTTGACCACAATTCACTCTACCATTTTGAGGCACGCAGCTGCTGGGATTGCCCTCTCGCACATCTCGCATTTCCTGGCTGTGATTGTGCTCTACCACTTGACCTACGAATTGATCCCTGCCAGCCACGAGAGGAAGCGACAGATTGCCTTTACCGCGGCCTGCCTTCACCTTGTATCTCCCGCCGGACTCTTCCTGTCGGCAAGTTATGGCGAGAGCTTCTTTGCCTTGACGAACTTCGCGGGCTCCTTTTGCTACGTAGCGAGCTGGAGATATGCGTCTCGACAGCATCCCGCATCAGGTCTCCACGCTGCCCGCTGGGCCATCATTAGCGGCGTGCTCTTCGCTACAGCTACCACGGTGCGCGGCAATGGCCTCCTGAGTGGAATTATGTTCGCCTGGGATGTCGTCCTCTATATTCCTAGACTACCCGAAATACTGCGAGAGAGAACTTCAATAGATATTCTCCGACTTTTCGGCTTACTGGTAGGCGGCTCCATGATCGCTATTGGCTATGCTATTCCTCAAATCGAGGCATATCTGGAATACTGCACAGGCGGCAACACCAGACCATGGTGCTCGAAAATACCACCCAGCATCTACACATTCGTGCAAGCACACTATTGGAACGTCGGGTTTCTGCGATACTGGACATTGTCCAACATACCCTTGTTTGCTCTAGCCGCGCCAATGCTGCTAGTCCTCCTCAGTACAGGATGGATTGCGATGAGCCGAGTTCGACTGGACAAGCTCGTCGGGGCTCTCAACATTGCAGGAGATCCAAACAATACGTCCACCATCACTGTCCAGGAGAAGCAAGCATTTTCACACCACATGGCACGATTTGCGCTGCCTCAAATGGTCTTGGCAGTTTTGGCTTTGACGAGCTTTCACGTCCAGATCATCAATCGCATATCATCAGGCTATCCGGTGTGGTACATTCTGCTCGCGTGCGCCATACACATGCCAGCACATACAACGGAGAACACCAGTGCTACGATGCGCTTCTTCGCCAGAAATGCTCAATGGCTGGTCAGAGCATCGGTCATGTACGCCATGATCCAGGGCGGATTATATGCGTCGTTCATGCCGCCAGCATGAGTTGTAGAAACATTTGAAAAAATTTGATCAAGCTTATAAGAGGTCGTTATCCCCTGCGATCCTCTCTCTCTCTCTCCGTCTTACAAAGTTCCGGCATCTTGCTGCGTCAATTTATAAGTGTAAGAAACACCAACCTCGTACAGATCTCCATTGTAGTAAGTCCCCGCGGCACCAGCAGCCTCAGCACCAACCACCCTGTTGAAAAGCGAACAGTAAGTTCCCTGCGCAGCCTTGTTCTTGTAAACAGTGTAGGCATTGAACAGGTTACACGGCTGATACGTCGAGGAAGCCTTGGCCTTAGCATCAGCGCGGTTTGCGGCTGTCTGCGCAGTCGCATAATATGCACAAAGTTGAGGATCATATGGCCCTGGGAAGTACTCTGCACCAAGGTAATACGAATTCTTCGCAAGAGTGATAGCTTTTCCAGACAAGTTGGCAGCTTGAGTGAAAGAGTCGACTGGTGAAGGCATGGTCCAGTTCGTCTTGTCATAGCCGTTTGAGGCTGTGATCACGACTTGGAATTGGTCTCTGTATTGACCGGTGTTTGTCGCGGTTTCGCGGCTGATCGAAGATCCCCAGAGTGCGCATTTGTAGTTTGAGACGGAAGGTGGGTTGGGGCAAGCTGGGCCTGCGTCGAGGGATGGGTCGCGTTCGACGTAGATGTTGAAAGCGGTGCAGAGGTCTACAGAGTTACATTTCGCGGCGCAGGCGGGGACGTCGTAGCGGTTGAGGATGTAGTAGGTGAGGTAGGAGTTTTGTTGGGTGCTGCCGTTGAGGTCTCGAAATTTTTCGTAGTAGAAGGTGTTTCCGCTTGGGATGATTGGTGGGTAGGAGTTGGCTTGGCCGTGGAAGTAGGGGTTTGCTTGGAAGGCTTGTGGGGTGTCTGGGTAGGTGTTTGGTGCGGTGCCTGCTGGTTGCTTGGAGCAGTCGCCTCGCTTCATTATTCTGGACGAGTCTTGTGGAGCGGAGGTTGGATGGACACCAGCGGAGACTGAGCTTGGGTTTGGCTTGAATTCGACAGATCCCTGGTTGGCAGCACCGACTGGAGCTTCCGTGGCTCCAGAATAGGGAGCAGCAGCAACGGCAGCAGCATCGAGAGACTGCTGAGCAGCTGCCAGGCCTGACAAGGCCGCAGCAAGGACAAAATTCTTCATGATGTGATGAAACGAGCGTGAATCGATGGAAATGATCTTGCTGTGATCTGAGGAGTGAGTCCACTATGGAGACAAACGATGGTTATATACTTGCCTGATCAACGTTAAAAGGTTCGAGAACGCAATGCTTCCCTTCCACAGCTAGAAGAGCTCGAGTCGCGCGTTGCACATGATAGACTCGCGTGGTGGTCCAGTTTTGGGAAAGTTCTCAATGGATGCAGCAGGTCGTACACTGCATCATCCCTATTTGGGCCAAGGGGGACGGCAATAAGTGCACGCTTCTGTATATGAAGTGGTCGTAGCTTGAAAAGGTGTGAAGTTTAGGCGCGTCCAGTTCTTCTTAAGGTTTGATCCGAGCATTGTGCCGTCACCTAGCCATCGTCGAGCTACCAGTGTGATATGCAGAAGCGCCGGCGAAGTACGCCGAGAGCATAGCCGTCGTGGGTGAAAATATGGGTGCTCCTGCTGCTTAAGTGAACCTCACATCTTTATGATGGGCTGGTAGGTGTGCCGTGGGCTGTCTTGCAATTGCTTACATTGTATCGTGCAATCTTTGACAATGATGAGCCGGCCGGTCTCATGTTCCACGCGATGATGCTTCGAGGTCCATATGGGCAGCGTAACTCCAATGTCTCTATACGCACGGCATGCGGCTCCATCACAGTGCAGGTTTCAGGCATGTTTCGAGGCCTCAGATAGCTTGATTATTAGCTTCTAGCACCTTCTATTCTAAGCTTCAGAAAGAGCTACATCGAGCTGAAAGGAGTTGTCGACGGCGTTGTCGTGCACTCAAATCGTATATTGGTGGCCTCGGTAGCGCGAGTCGAGGGATCGGATCGGAAGATCGCCAGAGCATTTTCTCAACTCTAAAAACTCTATTTCATAGCTTAGTGGTCAGCCAAAGCGCCTCCTTGCTGCTCATTGCTCGGTAACTCCTTGTTTCAGACGACGTCATTCAAGTGTGTAGTCAGAATATGCAGAGTTGCGATCAAGCCGGCCGGTGCCAGTTACAGGAATCAAGTTTCGCGAGCCGTGAGTCAACTCATCGAACTTTGAGGTATCACCGAGACATTTTCTAGAAGTTGGGCTGACTCCTGCACTATAATTCCTAGTGAAAGTCATGTTACGCCGCGGTACGCAAGGTTGTGCCTCACTTACGCCACGGACTGATTGGGGGATGCCGTGTGGAGGTATGCAAGAGCAAACGCTTCTTGCTTGACTGCCGTGCCCCGAAATCGTCGTTATTGCCCTGAACGCCACGGCTGCAGCGTTGCATGGGCGTTACAGGGCATGTGTATTGCATGCTATGCAGATTTTTTGTGCGCTCGAGATGGAAGAAACGCGTGGAAAGCAATGATGCTTCCTCAATATTGCGTGGTATATCCTTCCGCATGTTTTCACGAGAGTCGTTACGACTTACTGTATGCAATCGAAAGTCTTGTTTGACTTTGACCAGCAACATGTGCTTGCCATCACAATACATCCACGCTAGAGCCAGTACTTGATAGTGATGGCTTTGCAGCCTTGCTCGCCCTGGTCTAACGCTGCCACGACCTGTTGAGCAATTGCATTAGCCTAGGCACGTGGGATGGGGTATAGTACGTGATCACGATCGCGCGCCATCATTATTGCACAGTGCTTATGCGCGAGATTCAACGAGAACGTCGCTCACTTACTTCTTCCGGCAATGGGCCCTTTTCCAAGTCGAGCATATTTTGCTCATTTTGCTTTACAGAGGAGGCGCCAATGATAATAGAGTCGCCATGTCCACGCTTTAGCAAGCTGTGGTGTGTCATTCAGCGCAAAGCGCATTCTGCTTCTGTCAGGCCATGCTTCTTGGTATCGGGATCCTTTCTCAATGTCTTCATCCTAGATGGGAAGGAAGTATCGGCACCACTGTATCCACAGTGCGTTTTTAGACTGGGGCTAGTTCTTGGAGGAGGTCGCGAAATGCGCTCACCTTATCTTGTCGATGGTACCGATCAGTGAGGAGACCTCCAGCGAGTGGGTGATAGTTGTAGAACGCGATGCCGTAATTCCTTAGGCATCGAAACAGCTCAGGCTCGACCGAGCGGTGCAAAGCATGGGAGCGGCCTTGGTAGACATCAATCTGCTTCCAGCCATTGGCACGGCAGAGCTCAGAGATCTGGGCAACTTCCCACGCCATGTAGTTGCTCACTCCCAGTCTCTTGAAGTATCCTTCCTTGTAAAGATCATTGACTGCCTTGAATGTGACTTCAAAAGGTCCGCTGCGATCTGGTGCGTGAAGTTACCATAAATGAATCTTGTCCGTATTGAGCGCTTTCAAACTCCTCCTGAAGTGCTCGCGCATACCCTCAGAAGTATGGTGCATAGACTCATCATTCTGACCCGGCGCATTGATCTGATGAGCTGTGGGATAGAACTTGGTGTCCATGACTAGGCCACGTCCCTGCCAGTTCATGTTCCCAAGCAACTCTTTTGAAGATCCTTCGCCATAAGCCCTTGCCGTGTCGATCTCGTTATGCTTGTGCTTGTGACATACATCCACGATAGAGCTAGCGGTAGCAGGATTATGGATACGAACTTGAGGAGCACCTTGCACATGTCAGTTTGTGTCAGTAATGGTCTGCTTGTGATCATACCTCCTTTGCCAAACATCATGGCGCCGAAGAGCACATTGCCGGCGCTGTTCTGCTGAGTGGTCATGTTGGCGCTATCTGGAATATTTGATGAAGAGTGAGGTACCGAAGATCATACCCTTGTCCAGTATACAGTATACAATTGGACAGGTCGCGACGGAAACTAACGGACGTCAAGCACTTCTTGAACCTCCCTGCGTCGTCGTTGCTTGGTCTACAGTGGATGAGGCGACCACGACTCCAGTTCACTCCACGAGGTCGGGCCAAACCCACATCTGAGACCGGAATCTTTCCTCCCTCATCCACTACACAATGGCGTCACAAGATCGGTTGGACATGCTCCGCCAGTGGTTTACCGATCAAGGAGGATATCTGAATCCACACGTGAAGATTGAGCACAATGCCGACCGTGGGGTGCACTGTCGCGCTGCGTCGGATCTCGCGCCAAAATCGCGGATATGCACAGTTCCACACACGCTCGCTCTGTCAAGTCTCAATGCGCTTGTCGACGACAGCTTCCCGGTCTTCAAAAACCGTGGCCTGTCTCCCCAGGCAATTGGCTACTTCTACCTTATGCACCAGTATGTCCATAAGGACACATCTTTCTGGAGACCGTACTTGGACACACTGCCGGGTCCGACCAGCGAGCACAGAACACCCTTCTGGTTCGACTCTGATGACTTGACTTGGCTGGAAGACACTGATGTCCTCTTCACGTACAAAGCCCGCCTTGCAATGCATGAGGGCAATTACTCCACGGGCACTGCCATGATCAGTCAGGCCGGGATAGACGTCACGCCGTACAGCTGGTGAGTGGCTTGCGAACAAGGTAGGTGAGACATTTTTTTGATTCTTCTATCAGGGACCTTTACAAATGGGCTGTCACAATGTTCACCTCGAGGAGTTTCTCATCACGAGCAATACGCCCACAGGATAGCAAGTATTGGGCTGCATACAAATCAGGCCCTGATGGCAGAAGGCAGACTGTGCTGCTCGACATGTCTCGTACGTCTGCAGAGGATCTTGATTTCCCGGTCTTGTTTCCAGTGCTTGACATTCCCAATCACAGCCATGACGCCAAAGTCGACTGGACCTTTGATCCTGGCCGTTTCACCATGGCGTCAACTGATGGAGCCAAGTCTGCTTCCGAAATCCCTAATAACTATGGCCCAAAGAGCAATGACGAGCTACTGCTAGGCTATGGCTTCTGCTTGCGAGATAATCCTAACGACAAAGTCCTCATGACGCTGAAGCCTCCATCCGACCGGCTGCAGCATGACATTCGCGATGTTCAGCCTGGCTACTTCGACACTCAAGGTCAATGGGACAGCGAAAGAGCCACATTCGGTCTAAAACGCATAAGTGCCTATGAGAGATCTCCTGCCGACGTCTTCCAGGAATTGCCAGCACCTCTATTGGAGCTGCTGGCGTACATGATGCGATTCGAGCGCCGACTTCCTTTCGCATTCATTGATCACCCACGACAGTCTCTTATTGACGACACCAGCACTAGCAGGCATTATCTTCCTCACATCACCCGCATGATAGTAACCTCTATGGCGCCAAAGCTGCAAAAGCTGCAATCGAGTACACCGGATCGTCCACCTTCGAATGGTAAGCAGCAGCAAGCCCAGGTATATCGCAATTCTCAGATCGAAATATTAGAGTCGGTAATCGGCGGCCTGCGAGGGTATCTACGCTCATTGCTTCTCGTGGAGTTTCCTCATCCACAGCCGCTGCCCTCAGGGCCGTTCATTACGACACTGGATGGGCTACTGCAGTTGCTCGGGCGACATAGCGTCGAGGCTGCCCGATCATTCGTTGACGGCATTGTTGCCAATGCTGGCACACCGGACCTTGACCAGTTACGGGAAGCAGGATGGGAAGAAGACATGTTCGTATTACTCATCTGCTATTGTCAAATCGCCTTTGGCTTTGAGTTACCAGAATACTGCCAAGGCACGACCGCCAACGTTGAAGCGGAGCTATTGGCGCAGGAATTGGAACAAGCACGGGACCTGCTCAGTCTTGTTGCGACAGCGAGACAAGTCGTACCTGTGCCTGACAGTATATGGTATAGCAACCAGTGGACTGAGCAATTTGTGGCTCAAGTCGGTGGCAGGATGCTGATCCATGAAAGCTTCATGATGATGGTGCCTGTTGAAGGTCAAGAGGTGGCGAGATCGGTGCTTTATGTGTTGGGCAGTCGGGCTACGGCATAGGAGAACAGCAAACCGACGCAGTCATCAAGCACGTTCAATCTGCGCCGAACGTGACATCAGAAGACTGGTGGAAGGCAACACACGCGGCCGCTTCCTTGACTGAATCAGCACAATGAGCCAATTGCCCTGTGATGGGCAAAGTGAGGCTATTCAGGTGCGTCATTGCTTGCTTCCAGCAAAGTATGTTTGCTGTATGTAAATTTACGTGTATATTAGTGTCATGTCTTGCGAATAATGTTCCAGTATAGCGCTTCACAAGCGCCAAGTCGTCACAAGATCGAGGTCTGTGCCCGCACATGCAAAATGCAGGAGCTCGGACCAAGCTACTAGCGCAATCAAGCTTCGTCGCGCTCTGTATATAAACACTCGACCTTGCGCTATACTTGCAAACACACACATCGCATCTGCTACCTCGATTGCAATCGCAGTCGCCCAGCATGGTAGCCAATAAGCACAGAAAGAGACCAGCACCAATGGTAGCGGAGGAAAACGCAGACAAGCAGAAACCGAAGAGCTCTGATCACCCGATGAATGTCTGCGAGGGAATATGGTCTAGCGTCATCATTCGCGAAGATGACACCGGGGCGCAGTCGACTCAGCGCTATGAGTGGGACCAGCTCTCATTACAGCCATACACTAAGTTCAAGAATCTCTACGGCGAGCGGAAATACTCGCGGCCACACGTAAGCAAATCCACTGAGTTGACAAGCGGGTTGTCTTGACATCTAAACAGCCCCCCAAACCGTCACATACCTCCTTCCTCGACCTGCCCGCCGAGCTCCACAATCGAGTGTATAGGCTCGCACTTATTCACAACGAGTACATCGAGCTCTCTGCCAAGACCAACTTGGAAAATCACAGCAATGGCGATGCGCAGCGAGTCCATATGAAGCACTATCACCGAAAGATCACACCAAGCCTTCGACTGCTGCGCATAAACAAGCAAGTCAACAAGGAGGCTGCTTCCATTTCCTATGGCGAACACGAGTTTCGATTCACCAGTGCTCGCGGCATCTACATTCTCGAGCGATCCCTTTTCACAATTGGCCCTTACAACCAGTCTTGCCTGCGCAAGCTTACGCTACATGCTCGCTGGCCTGGTACCGTTGGAGACAATGGGAAGGACAAGCTGGCAGAGTCGGGGGGCACGCTCGCTCATATGGCCATGGTGGTGAGACGCATGGGACTTCGAACGCCAGACTACAAATTCTCGGAGGATCTTTGCAAGAAACGAGTCAAGACTGGTATGGAGAAATATGGCAACCTCGCCGAGTTGAGTATCGTCATGCCAGCCTCATTCCACTCCGTCAACACATATGGGGATGAGCGTCCAGGAGAGTTGTATGACTTCTTCCTCGACCAGTCGAAGTTTAAGCAGCTCAAGATCCGACTCGTGCGACTTCACGGTGGGTATGCATATGACCCTCCTGAGGAGACCTACTCTGACCAACTACGCACTGCAACATTGGGCAGCCATCTCGAAGTCCGCAAGTATGCCCGTCGCATGGGTCACGAAGTCATCGATGTCGCGTACGACAAGCTGGGCAACTGGCCAGTCCCTCTGATGCCTGGACAGCACATTGTCGAGATTGAGGGAGATGACCAGACTGAATAAGTGAGAATTCGGTTTTGGAGCTAGCCTGGATGCTCCTTTAGTAGCGAAGGCTTGATACATATTTCTTAAGCGTCGGGAAGTTTTTCTGAGCGAGCACGTCAATCCAGGGAGGGCGGACGACACGGCGACATGGACTAAAGCAGTTCCATCTGCAATTGCAAGCTGCGCACCGGGAGTCAGCAACTACAGCATGACTAGCCACATAGGTTTCTACTGCTCCATCACTGTGCAGATCCGAAACATCAGAAATGCCACGCGTTCAACATCGATATATCCCTCATCCTCTCCACAGCACTCAATAGTCTCTATCCTCATCTGCACACCCCTTTTCACACCGCTCGTCTCTTGCATGTGAACAAATATCTCCACGCCAAGAGTGATCCATCTGGAGTTCCGAAGCGGTCGTACAAAAGATTTCTTCTTTTAGCATCACCTCCTCGTATCCGCTCAGCCGCACAAGCCAGCATTCATGACTAGGTACGTTTGGACTATGCGAATTACCTGTAGCGTTTTTTCCAGCTCGCACATTTGTTCGGCATCGTCACACGAATTGAAGCAAGTCGTTCGCGTATTGTACCTCTATCTCTCCCCGGTCGGTTCGCGAATCTCGTACTCCCGGCCCGACCGATTGTAACCCTTGCCGTGATTCGGAAGCTACGAAGTCTGGCGCCATTCACTTTCTTGCCAAGAATGTTCTATAAACAAAGGCGTGGTGCAATGTGATTATTCGAGATGCAGCTCGTAACTAGAGGCAGAACCCGTGGTTTAAAACCGTGATTGAGAAATATCTGAGACTGTTTCCAAACCTCTTGTCGCTGAGCTTCACCTTTTCGCTTGACAGGAAGAAAGAGTCCTGGTCAGGCACGAAGAGCTTAAGATCCGAGGCACATCACGTAACAGTTATTCACAGCTGCTTGACGACGACAACGAAAAGGCACTCGCAGAAATGGGCGGAAGATCACGAACAGCAACAATATCCCGCCTCTCACACCAACGCTTAACGCTCTGTGGACAGCTCGCATCGACAGATATCAAGTACCTCGATCTCGGGCTGGAATACCATGCATTACCCTTACAGCTTCGATCCCAAATATCTTCAAACGAGCAGAAAGATTGTCTGAAAGCCTTCACAATATCTCCAGAACACGATCATGATCCGGATCTCATAGGGTACCTTCTTGACATGCGCGGCTTATGTCGAGCGGCAGAACATCATCTCGAGCAATTCGATGTCGAAGCTGCGGAAATCGCGTTGCAGACGATGGAGGAGGTGCTAGAGGCTTTGGATGATCAGCTTGTTGCGCTGAAGAAGTGTGTGGATGTTATGCATCGGAGGTTCAGCGAAGCTCTGGATGATGGGTCGCAGTTTGATGATGGTGGGGAGTATAAACTGGCGTTGCGGCCTGAAGATGGGACAGAGAAGTGTCGATTATTGCGGGACTGGTTGCTGGAGCTGCCGCAAGTGCGAGGCTGGTTGCGGGATAGCGCAGTGGCAAGTGAGGATGAGGCGGTGATGCTAGCAGTGAGCGCTGGCGGAGGCAGTAGTGATGTTTCAAGTCAAATGAGCTTGAACTGGAGTGAGGACGGGAAAGTGCCGGCGCGCAGGCGAGAGAGATGACGGCAAGATTCGGAGCGCCAGGTGGGAATGATCGAGCGGCGGTGATGCGAGGCATCCGCGTACTTGCAGCTGGTCTGCAAAATGGTCATCTCCGGAGCGGAAGCTTGCAGCAGAGCTTGACCCGAAAGAAGCTTCATCTGGTCACCAGCAACCAGACAGCATATTCGTGTTCTCAAAGTCCTTCCTCATGCTCAATCATGCTATTGGAATACCGCGTAGAGGCGGATTCGGCTGTCACATGCAGCTGTTGCCTTCACTCCGCGTCGGCTGAGCGTTCGGTCCGCTGCGCGTTCATCCACACGTGTCTGTTGTTGTCACGCTGTCTCACTCTTCTGCACGAGACATTCGACTTACCTGCAAACACTGCTTCTTTGAGCAGCTACATATGCGTCGCAGGCACCATCATTTGCAAGTTGTTCTTAGTCCATCAACAAAACAACCACTTCTCGAAGCATCCACCACCTGGGAGGCCTTCGAAACGACACAAAGCAATAGATAGCAAAACCAGCCGAATCCTTTCAGCCAGGTCTCACCCAAAATGGGCGCCACTGCAATCTCCAACCAAGACCACTACTTTTTCGACTCAGACTCCTTCGTGACAAAGCGGCTGTGTGAGCAGGACATCCTCGTCTACACAGTCGCAGCCGATGAATTCGCCCATGAGTACAAAGCGCTGGGCGAGGCCTACCACAAGCTTCCGCAATTCATTCGAACGCATGAGCGAGTGCGCCCAGAATGGCGAGAGTACTGCCAGATAGCCTTCACGGTGGAGGAGACACGTGAGCTTCCAGATATGCTTCAGATTCTTGGGATGCTGGATGAGGAGTTCAAGCGAGTTCGTTCTGCGATGTATTGTGAGGATTTCGAGTTTGCTCGTTTCCGGTTGCACATCATCTACGTTCTGCTGCGCGAAGCCGATCACCGCATTAGTCGTCTGGAGTTTGCCGTGAGGATATTCGATCTTGTGTTGCAGTATACAATGGTATGGAAGGAGAGATATCCGGCTTGGGCCTCGCCGACGAGACACGTCTGGAACGAGAACAGCGCGTTGTCGAATGGTGTCGCGGCGAAGTGGTGGAAGGCGCTGCCAGAGAAGCTGCGAAGTAAGTGGGCATATGTTGGAGTGCAAAGGTCTAGCACTGATGGTGTTGTAGGACCCGAGACCAGCAGTCCAAGCATTCAGTCAGCGTCAATTCGGTCGACACCAGTCCAGACAGAATCGGTCCTGTCGCCAGCCATCTCGTCGTCCGATGCCGCAGCGCTGTCGGTCCATTCTCCAAGAATCAGCATTGCCGACTCTGGTGTGGAACTAGAAGACGAGAAATGAGCTTCCTCAATCAGTCAGGATGCAACTCCAATGCGTATTGAGGGCGGCGATGCCACGGACTTTAGTATGAAGTATGCAAACTTGAAGAATGAATGGATACTTCTCTTGTGCCTTCAGCGTTGCATTGTGATCAATCATGCTCCACGTGCTTGCCACTGCTTGCTAATCGTGCCTGTTGGAAGTCGCTGATCGTGCTACATTCCACGGCGGCACAAGTCTTGTATTATTGATCGCCTTCGCACACGGCCAGAGCCTCGAACTGTCATTGTTAATTTAGTGCGTGATGGTAGGGAGAAGACTAAGGAGAAGTGTATGGACGCCAGGAAATGAGACCTCCGCCTCTCGGGCACTCCCGACGACTCGAACACTTGGATGCTCGACTCCAACCTGCAATCATCCCGGTCCTTTCTACCAGAACGCACACCGCATCGCTGAAATACTTGGTGGGTACAAATCCTGATCTCCCGGCCTATAAGGCAAATCGGCTGGCATCATCAAGCTGGAATGGCAACACTGACGGGGGTGACAGCGCTTTTTCGATCCTTCGAGTGTGCTCGTGTGTGGCAGAAGAGTCGCTTCGGCAGCAACCATTTTGGAAAATATCGGATTGCGAGAGGAGGTGCGAGCTGAAGAATGGCCACAGCAACTGGTAGGTCTTCTCTGGTGACAATGTAAGATGGCGGCCACGGCAGCTATGGGCAGATTCCATGCGGGCATGAGTGAAGTGGGAGTATGAGACACCTCAACGGTGGCAAGCAATCATCTCGGAAAGACGGCTACAAAGCATCGCGGGGGTGAGAAAGGCAAAGACGATGCTCACGGGTCAAGAATATGGATGATGGGCTGTCTTGGAGTCATACTGTCGGTTGCCTGCTTGCTTCGGATTGCCGGCTGGCAAGATATGGCTTCACCAGCCAAGACTCGGAATGGACGTGGATATATGCTGACCGAACCACCAGAATACGCTGGCCCAGGCTTTTCACGCTCGTCCCCTCTCTCCGCGGCTCGATCGCCGGACACCGCATCGCCTATCTTCCCGGAGCGGGCTATTCGCCCACTTCCTAAGAGCAGACTAAAGTCCAAGCTGTCACCCGAGCAGGTATCGACTTTGGTCTTTCCTCCTGATCCACCACCCATCTCGCCCACGCTGAGCTTCAACGTGCAAGACACCGGGGCGCCGGCGCAACAGCCGCGCCTGACAAATGGCGACTCCCACCATCATCACCAGTATGAGCACAGGCATCACCATGCGGTTCATCATAACCATTGTACATGTGGTGAGAGCGACGACAGTGGGGACGATGAGGTAGAATTCGACCATCCAGACTACAGATACGCTACCGCGCCAACGCCGAACGGGACAGCAATGAAACCAGATTCTCTACAGCGAAGATTGCTTGAAGCTTCTCGAGGATCTCAAAAGCCTCCACCTCCTGGCTCAACGGCATCTTCAGCGGACGGCTACGAAAGCTTCGAGAATACGAGTAACAAGAAGAAGCGAAAAATCCCTTTATCAGGAGCTTCAAGTATGCACCAGAGCCAGTTGAGTGCCGAAATGGCCAATATGGGCATCAGCAGTCCGCAAGAAGACGAAGAGGGAGAGCATGGTATCAATGGCGTATCCAGTCCTACGCAGCAGTACAGTCCGCATTCTGCACCTGCTTCTGCTGGCTCAGGTACCGGAATTAGTGGAGCAGGCCGAGGTCGATATGGCAGACAAGATGGGAAGCATCGAAGGCCGCTGGGCAGTAACACGATGAACACCGTCAATGGCTATTCACGTGCTCCTGCCCGCGGCGGTGATGCAAAGAATGAATCTGGTAAATTCCACGACCGAACTGCTGGGTTCAATGAGACTGAGTCGGCTGACGTAATATCATACACAGATCCCGGCATCGAAAACACCGGCGGAATCATCTCCCAGGCCATCAAGACTGCCGCCGAACAAGGCCCGTTGACACCTTCAGGCAAGAAGGGCAAGGACAACGTGAGCTTGCTGCAGTCTGCGACCAGTCCCGCCAATTCTGCAACGCCTAAAACCCAATTCACATTCACATGCGAATCCGATTCTGCTACAAAAATGGTCGACCAGCACACATACCAAGCTGGCACACCCACACCTGCACGAATTGCGCCTCCCGGGACAAAACCGGCACAAGGCACGCAGACATCACCGCCTCTACGACAACAGCCAAATAATGTCGCACGACCACCACCTCCACCTGCGAACACTGCACCACCACTTGGGCAACCTCAGCAGCAGCAGCAGGCACCACCTCCCAGACCGAAGCCGAGACGAAACCCGACGAAAGAGTACGCGTATCAAGCTTCACAGCGTAAGAAGAATCAGCAGTATCAAAACTATCATCATCGCCCCAAGCCTGATGACATGTGGATATGCGAGTTCTGTGAATACGAGGACATATATGGAGCGCCGCCATATGCCATGATTCGCCGCTACGAGATCAAAGATCGCCAGGAGCGGAAGAAGGCTGCTGAAAAGAAGAGGTTATTGGAGAAGGCTAAGATGAAAGGACGTAAGAACAAGAAGGGAGCAGGAAAGGGCAAGAACAACAATGCCAATAATGCACCTCCTGCAGCTCCAGCGCACCCGCAAAACTACGACCCGAATCTCCATGCACCTGGAGACGACGAGTACTACGATGACGAGGATTATGCCGAAGATGACTACGAGCCCATCGGCCCTCACGATCAATACCCACAAGACTACTACCCGCCACCAGTTCCTACTGGGACTCCTGCGCCATCAACCCCTGCAGGTGGTGGAGGCGGAGCACGGGCACATGTATAGCTCTCTGCGGGCATAGTGGCAGTGCTGCTCGTCATTTGTCTTCGGTTTCTCCTTCCAGGCGCGACCCATCTTGTCAACGGCGTACCAATCCTCTTCGGAATGATCTTCGTCTTTTCCTATGGATGAGTCTTGGATACCGGCTTTGACGAGATGCGTGACAGAGCAGCATATGGTAGTCGTGTGGAAAACTCCAAACTTGTACATCCAACACGCCGTCAATGCCCGCGGAAAGACTTTGTACATGCTCACGCGGTGAATCCTCGACTTTCTTTTTGGGCTTGACGTTGGAGTTGGACGGAGTTCTAGTTCGTGTGCTTTCGGTCTTTGCATCCCTGCGTTCCGTATTTGGCATTGCGATTCACATGAATCCCGCATCTCCCTGGCGTTCTATACCTCCACTCTTATCATGGCAACAAGAAGAAACAGCAGAAAATGAAATGAGGGTTTGGAGGAAGTTGATGAGGAGGTGGAGAGAGAAGGAGGCGGGTAGGTGTAGTCTCAGGTTAGGTCGATGGCAGTGGATGAAGAGATCTGTAGATAGTGGCTGAACAAAGCTAGCAATGTAAATTGCTATCACAGGTTGGCACCTCAGGCATTGCTCTTGAACATGACTAATGCAGACATTGGGCAGCCAGTTCGGCGGCTCTCGCTCCGTAAGTCTGGAATGTTGAAAGACAGCTCCCATCTTGCTTGAGCGTACGCACGCCATGGAGCGTGGGAGCAGAGGTGTCGGCGTTCTGATACTGTCGCTGAGGAAGATAGACGGTGGTGGAGAGTAGTATATCAGGACGCTCTAAGAATCATCAGTTAGTTGAACATTCTCTCCTACTATCAGCCGCAGACGTTACATATCCTCTACTTACCCTGAATTTTTTTCCCTCAAGATCGAGGTCTCCTTGACAAGCCTTGACCTGGATTGCCGACCATTTTCCTGAAAAACATTCGCGCTTCCAGGCATATGATCGTTCGGCTAATAGTAGGCAGGGTTGGCATAACTGGAGTAGGAATCGAGAGTGGTATGGGGGAAATAGAGGAAGGGTTGCTTGGAGATGGTGTACGCGTTTGGGGAGGTGAACAGCTGTTGGTTTGTTGTATGATAATGCTGGTATAGACTACAGATGTTGAAAGTGTACTTGTTGATATAGCCTATACTTTCCTGTCAAGCACTTCAAGATTCGTATGAACTCCGGGGGGAGGGCCAAGAACCCGCACAGTTCTCTCGCAACCCTAAAGTGAAGCACCACCACCACCACCACCTTTCTCTCACCCAATGGATCTCCTCCGACTCCCACCCTCTCTCCGACAGCAAATCATCTCCTCCTCAACGCGAACCATCACAACCGTCGCCCAAAATGCGCCCCCCACCGAACAGCTCCTCGCCCTCACCCCGTCAACCCTAAACTCCTACAACATCACCCACCCACCCACCCCGTCCAACCTCCGAACAGCAGCCTCCTTCTTCCAACGCACAAAACCCAAACTCCTCTTCACAATCCCCCATTTCCGCTCCTTCCCCCTCTCCTCCCCCTTCCCCGAAGTAACCTTCCTCGGCCGCTCCAACGTCGGAAAATCCAGCCTCCTCAACGCCCTCTTCCAAGAAAAAAATCTCGCCCGCGTCTCCCAACGCCCCGGGAAAACCATCACCATGAACGCCTACGCAGTCGACGGATCACTCGTGGTCGTGGACATGCCGGGCTACGGGAGCGGAAGTCGAGAGGAATGGGGCAAGGAAATTCTCAAGTACCTGCTGCACCGGCGACAGTTGAGGAAAACATATGTGATGATCGACGCGGAGCATGGAGTCAAGAGGAGCGATGCGGGACTTTTGTGGGAATTGAAGAGGAATGGGGTGGCGTATCAGATTGTTTTGAGTAAAGTTGATAAGATCTTATGTCCGCGGTCTAAGGCGCCGAGCGGGGAAGGGTTGAGTAGGAGGTTAGAGAAGTTGAGGGAGATTCGGGAACGAGTGGGGAAGGATTGTGGAGGAGGGGGGGATTTGTTGTGTTGTAGTTCGGTGAAGAGTTTGGATGTTAGGGGGAGGAGGAGGATTGGGGTTGATGAGTTGAGGTGGAGTGTTTTGGAGGCTTGTGGGTTGCAGGGTCTGGAGCGGTTGAGGAAGGGGGATGTTAGGATTCAAGAGGAGGATGATGAGCAAGTGGGAGGAGTGGATACTGCTGCCTTTGCACCACCTATACAACGTAAAGGTGAAGAAGAAGAGAATGTGGAAGAGCAGGGAGTGAAGGTCTATCAATGAATGGCTCTCTAGACTAGGCCGATGAGAAATGAATGGCTTGAAGGATTGACTCTCAACTCTTGCCAAAAAAAAACTCGCGACTGAGAAGCTGGTGGGACATTGATGCGATCAATGCATCATCCATCACACATGTGCCTAATGACAGCCTCTTTTTCAGGCGCGGAGACGACATGGGCAAAACTGGTCAATGGAAGGAGCAAGAAGATCCATCCAGAATGAGCTCTGTATTGTGTGCTATCTGGGGCTTTTCTGACAAGATCCTTTCCAAACGCCATATCTCTCTCAAGTCTCCATTTTGGTTTTCTTCGCGAAAGCAGATCAACAAAAGAAATCTTCATCGAAAGAATGTGTTGGTGGTAACCGCTTTTGGGTGATGTGAAGCATGGAATGTAAAGTGTCGTGGGTTGGGGGTAATTTGAGTGGCTTTGGACAGGAAAAGGTGGCTCCGATGGGGTCAGAGCTCGCCTGGATTTGTCGCGTCGCCAACGGATGGAAAATGGTTGGCTTCGCAGCGGACTGGAGAGTGTGCTGCCTCTTACACTCAAGTGATGATTGTGTATGAGTCCTGGAAGGAACACGCGCCCTGATGATGTCGAAGTAAAGTATGGGTTCGGTGCTGCTGTCACGGAGAAGACACTCCTGAGGATGGTGTAATCTTCTTCTTGGTGGTGGACGGAGAGTCGCGTGTGTCCGGAGGCTTTTGGTTAGATGTACCAAGTGCTCTCCGCAAGACGTGGGTGCACATCGCGGGACCATTCTTGTCCAGCGTTGAAGGCTGAAGAGTCACTGCCATGGCTCTCAGCAAGGACACTGAACAGGTAGGACCGGCCACGCTCGCACAGAAGGTCTGCGTAGTATGCAGGTGGGCATATAGAGACGGCCTTCGTCGCACGGCTAAACAGGTAGCAGAGATGGTGTGTGAATTGCTGAAGCTCATCCGCCTCAAATTTGATTTCGTCCTTGATCACCACGTAGTGAGCTGGTCGTGCAGTACCTTGGAGCCCCTGATGTGCTTGTAGCCAGAATTCGTACAGGATCTTGTCGGCAATGCCACGATCGACAACAGTGCCTGGTAGTGGGTTCCAAGAACCTTTCTGGCGCTGTGAATTGTAGTCTGCGTCTTGCTCACGAGTCGGATAGAACCGAGTGTGATGTCGCTTGCCAACGATGATGATGGTCATCTTAGGCCATTTCTCCCGGCTGCCGTAGAGCTGCGTGAAGGCCTTTTCGAACGATGGCAGCTCATTCTGCAGGACCAACTTGTACTGACCTTCCGAGACGCCATCACGGTAGATGACAACCTTGTTTGGCAAAGAGCTGTTCTTCTTGCGCCACAACTTCAAGCGCTCGATGACCATCTCCTCAAGTCCATCGACCATTTCTTGGCGGCCAGTCTGTGTGCGGATCGAGCCTGGCCATTGGAACAGGTACTCGTCGACGCTGGCAACGACGCAAGCAATCGACGGTGCGCCCTCTGAGGAGCCTGGAGACGGGTGGGTAACATCAATGCCAAACAGCATGGTCTTGTTATCGAGTGGCTTGGTGAAGGTGTTGGGCACATTATGCGCAACGCCGCCTCCCTTCAAGTTGAACTTGAGCGCCAAGTTGCCAATGTACATGCCCTGGCCTCCCGGCTTTTGAAGCTTTGATCCGACTGAGCAGACCGAGTGAACACCGTGTTCGACGTCACCAAAGTATTTGATGCGAGCGTACAACCACTTGTCGGCTTCTGGGATGATGATGAAGAGGAACCTAATACTGGCACTCTCAGCCTTTGCGAAGATGTTCCGCAGTTGGCGATTGTTGTATTCTCGGTTCTGCAACGTCAGAGGTTCCAGCATAATCTTCTGGGTCGGCTTGACACGCTGGCCCATGTTGATGCCGTATGATTGCATAGAGCGTTCAACCTCGTTGATCAAGGCGTCAGGACCAAGCATCTCTCCTTGTGGATTCTCATTCAGAGCATTGCCTCGATTGCCCTTGCGGTTGATGATCAGAACAGACCACTTTTCGAAACGGCCAGGTCGAGCAAACTTGACGCTTTGCAGATTCCATGAGCCCTTCTGCGGCTGAATGGCCTTTGGACCATAGCTCACGCGAGGAGTGTCCAGGATGCGGCCGGGCACTGTGATCATGCTAGTACCAACTGAGAAGCCAAATGGTTTGAGTGAATTGGCCTGAGGATCTCCAGTGGGATCAGCAAGACGGAAGAGTCGCAAACCATTTCCGAGTCCCACACCGGGAGTTCCAGTGATAGACATGGCATTGAGATTTGGAAATCTGGCCGCAAATCTCAGCATCTCCGAAGTCTGATCGCCGCTGAGCAGTCGTCGATACGGTTGGCCAGGGCGGACTGTACAAAGCTCGGCGGGCAAATACTGGGGGTCGGCGCGCGTGCCCACGTTGAGCACGGGACGATCTGGATGTCGGAGAGTGATTCCATGGTGTTGACGGAAGTAGTCATTCACAGTGATTTGTCGCGGCTGGGCGCCTGGAGGATCGACAAAGCGGAACTTGACTTGGTTTGCATTGCCAAAACGCTGGACCTGGATCTTGTCGGTGGCTTTGGCGAAGCCAACGATGGTCTTCATCTTGATTCTAAATGGCTTTTGTTGACCATCTTTGGTGTAAGTAGCATCGACCTTTAGCATGCGGATGAAGACTTCAAGCTGATCAAGATTACCGATGCGAGTCTCGTCGCACAGCTCTAGAAGTGGTGCAGGCCTATAGAAGGCTCCAGCCGTTACATTTAGGTTCACTAAGAGACGGTTCACTGCTGGACGGATAGAGGAGTAGTAGCCTCGCAGTGCTTGAAGACCTCCGCCAAGATCGGACAGTTCCATTCCTGGATGGTGGTGGTAAGGATAGAACTTGTTCTGGCCAACATTACGAACTGCGTCGGCCCCACTTGGTGCCTTTGTCAGGACAATGTTCATGAGCTGGACCAAATCTGTGCGACCAGCGTACGTAGCCCCTGCCGATGTCGAGCGTAGATAGTCAATGAGGTGCCGTGGAGAGAATGAATCCTGGTAGGTGACTCTGAATTCGTAGGTGTTGCGGGCGCGAGCCTCACGAACGAAATCGGGAACGGCTCCTGAGCCTTGTGGCTGCTGAGCAGCATTGTCGCTTGGGAGCGTGCGCTTATCAGTCCAGGGCCCGTTACCCAAGTCCAGCTTCTTGGTGGTAACAATGGTACGGGCGTAGTCGGTGGCCCAATGTACGTCCATGAATTTTGGATGGTTGACGATTTGCTCAAGCAGAGCACGACGCTTTGGACGACTGATGGTCTGGCGTACATCAACGTCGTAGCGGTAGAGAGTCTGCTCCTTGTCTGCCTCTTTCAACTCGTAGGCAGTGGTCAATGTAAGATAGTTCGTTCTTAGCACAATTGGCTTGCCCTTGGTCGCGTAGCCTCGACGCCCTGGGAAGCCATCAATGATCTTGTCACGCGTCTGGGGGACAAGAGTATTCTCGGCGGCGGTGATGCTTGCGTCTGGCTGTGGCACATCAGAGCCGGATCTACGACACACGTCAGCTTCAGGTATGACGACAAGCACTCCTCCACGGAGACTCACAAGTAGATACCGCCCGGCGCAGCGACAGGTGCTCCTGCCCCTCCACGACCACCTCTGAAGGACATTTGAGTGCTCTGTCCTCGTCCAGGTGGACCCCCTCCACCACCGCGGTCGCCACGAAAGCCGCCGCGACCGCGAGGGGCACCGCTGTCGCCACGTGCACCTCCGGCTTGGAAGTCTCCACGGCCTCGAGCACCGCCGCGACCTCCCCGATCGCCGCCTCCCCGATCACCGGCAGCGCGGGCTTGACCGCGTCCGCGTGGTTGATTGCTCATTGCTGCTGGAGAAGCTATCTGTGTCGAGTCAGTGGTCATTCCGCATACAATGCTAGAATGTAACGTACGCTCAGAGCTGTGAATGGCTCATTCAAACTCGGTATGGCTGTATGAGTGGCAGTCAGTGGGTGTTGCTTGCTGGTGTCTTGCTGGTGTCTTGCTGGTGTCTTGCTGGTGTCTTGCTGGTAGCCTTTGCATTATTGGGGTTTGCATTATTGGGGTTTGCGTTATTTGGGTTTGCGTTATTTGGTTTTGCATTATTGGGGTTTGCATTCTTGGGGGTTGCATTATGGGGGTTTGCATTGTTGGGTTGTGTTGTGGTGTTTTGACAAAGAGCGGGTGTTGATATGGGCGTTTGCAGAGCAGCGTGCATGAGGGCGCGTGACGAAGATGTGAGCTGGTTCTGATACTCACATGTGAAATGATCTAGAGGGGACTTCTGCAAGACATGTGGTGGCAATGTGAAGGAGGCAGGAGTGAGTGATGTTCGTGGAGCTGGAGGAGGATCATCAACAATGTGTAGACAAGGAGAAGAGGAGTGAAGAAGGAGGTGATGGCATTCCGCGCGCCCAGACCGCTCTTTGAATCAAACATAACAACATTGTAAACGGAGCGTGTTCCAAGTGGTCGCATTTTGGCAAAGTGCGATGTGCAACACTGTCGGCGATACGTTTTGAGGGTACATGCATGATGCAGCTGATTTTCACGCTGCTCATCCAATTGGCCCAAATCGCGCTTCCTGGCCGGATGATGATGGATGGCACGCGTTCGACCTGGCCAGCATCATGCATGGGCCTGCTCACCCCGGCAAGCACCGCTTTGCCAGGCTGCTGGCTGTGGCGTTTTATATGCCGCCGCTGTGCCTGCATCTGAACTGAGATAGGAAGGAACAGGGGAGCACATGACTAATGGAGGATGACTTATGGCTCCTACTTTGTATCTAGCGAGAACTCTCTACTCTAGACTAAATTAACCAACTTATTACAATTATAATAATTAGTAGCTTTATATATACTAATACTCTCTACTAGGTATTATACAAGACGCTACTAGGATAGAGTTAGATCTAAGAGCCGACCTCGACTAAGGGCTCTACTACTTATCCCTACTACTCTATAGGTCTACTACGAATAAACCCCCTCGAGGAACTAATAGATAAAGTTAGATCTTTTACTATATTTATATAAACTAACCGAGTCGCTAACGTAGAAGCTAAGGCCTACCTTTTACGCTTCTTATAGGACTTTATAGCGACCGAGACCTACCTACCTACGTAGCTAGACTTATCTATATACTAATAACAAGCCTAGAGTACCTTCCTACTATTCTATAGAAGGAACTATAGTCTAAATTCTCCTATAGTAACTACTAGGGGAATAGGGAAGTTACTAAGTAAGATATAGAGGTTACCTACTAAGGCATAGTTAGCTATCCCTATATTAGCTACTCCTATATTAGCTACCTCTATATCTACGACGACTATCCGACCGTTATTATCGTTAACTATTAGACTAGAAACATTAAGTACTTAAGTAACTAGTATACCTAGTAATATATCGAACTAGCTAGAACCGGTAACTAGGCTTACGCCTAAAGTAATCGCCGTAATCCGAGAAGCGGTAACCTAAGCTTTTACTAAAATTAGTAATAATATAGAACGTAATCTAGCTAGTAATATACTTAGAGTAGGTAACTAAGGAGCGATTAATAACGCTAATAGTATAGACCGACTAAGGGACTAAGAGATTAGTTTCTTCTAGCCTAATCTACCGAAAGGTAAGGAAGACCTAATAGTCGTAGGATCTAATACTTTCTTCTAAGATATTAATACCTTTATCGACTAACTAAAAGATATAGCTACCTACTAAGGCGTAGAACGAGTTAAGGCTAGAATACCGGTAGTACTATAGGGTACCGCTCTAACTTAGTATACTAATATATTAGATAACCTAGCGAAGGAAGGTCTACGCTATACTCTAGGATTAGATTACTAGGTAACGATCTTAAGAGAGAACTTCTAAGCTCTACTATCGGAGTTACTATATAAGCTAGCTCGTATTAAATATTCTCTAACTAATACTACTAACTAACGTAATACGGATAGATACCTTAGTAAGGTAATCCGCTATACTCGCAATTCGGGCCTAGTTAATAAGATCTAGTAACTAATATATACCTAGAATAGTATCGATATAGAGCTACGTCGTAGTATCTAGCTACTAACGAACTAAGATACTATTATATCTTTTAGATAGTAGCTTAAGGAAGAGTAACCGATATAGGCTAAACTAGCTCGACGATAGAACTATCGTACTATAGTAAGTACTATAGCGATATCTTTATTATAACTATTTACTAATCGGGAAACGGGTAAGTAACTAGTATAAGAACGAGACTCTCGAGACTACTATCTACCGACGGATTAGCGCTCGGAGTACTAGAAGCTATAGACTAATAATATGCGATTATAGTCGTAGCGACGAGACGTACTATTAGGTAACTAATAGAGCTTTCGAAAGTAGCCTAACTAACGAGAGTATATAAAAGGGTTAAAAGCTACTAATAAGACTAGCGATAAGAAGGCTTAACTATTAAAGCTATTTGCCTAGAAGAAGAAGTTTAATTCTAATTAGTTAGAAGTAACTAAGGATAGAGATAAAGAAGATTTAGATAAAGAGGAAGTACTATATATTAGATCTACTAAGGAATCGGAAGATAAGCTAGAAAGCGATAGCGCTAAGGCTAATATAGTAGATATACTAGATATTAACTAACTAAGCATTGATCTAACGTATATATATACGGTATACCGATAGGAGTTTACGTCGTCTAATAAGCTATATTCGTATCTACGGACTAAGTATTAGTAAAAGTCCTAGTAGCTATCCGATCTTATAAGTAAACGGAAGAGATTACTAGATATACTATAGTATAAGCTTATATTAACGGACTAGTAATAGAGATATGTCTAGATAGCGGTAACCTAATTACGCTTATAGACCGAGCTCTAGCGTAATAGCGATATCTAAATAAAATACTAATAAAGGTATCTTAATCTAAATTAGTTCGAGGAGTAGGTAATAAGATTACCTACCTCGAAGAAGAAATAATTATCGATATAGTATTTACTAATAGAGTTACCGTATCTACGAAGGCCTACCTAATTAATAGGCTAGCTACTAGTATCCTACTAGGTACGGATCTAATATTAAGAGAGAAGCTAGTATTATCGTTTACCGACTAATAGATACATTTCCCTAATAGTACTACTATAGTAATAAGTATAATATAGAATAGAAGGAAACCGAGAGTCCTACTATCGTTTATTATTATAACCGAGGAGCTAGAACTAGAGAAGCCTAGCCTAATAGATACTATATTGTTTAGTAACGAAGAAACTAGAAGTAAGTATAATGCCCTATTAGACCGATACTAGTAATTGTTTACCGACGATAGCCGTTTCGCTAAGGTTTAACCTAAGGATTAAATATCGATACCGTTAGTAAGCGACTAGAAAGTAGCTAGGGCTAAATTAGCCTATAAGGTCTATCTAATAGGTCTAAAGGAACGAGAGGTAATCGATAAGGTTTATAACAAGTTACAAGCTTAAGGACGTATATACTAGACTAAGGAACTAACGCCCTTTAGCTTCCCTACCTTCGTAGTATAGAAGGAATTAGCCGAGGAACGTAAGGGTAGGGTAGTAGTCGATATCCGTAGCCTTAACCATATTGCGATAACGGACGCCTACCTAATACCGCTATAAGGCGACGTACTATCTATAGTATAGGGAGCTAAGTTTATCTCTACTATCGATATAAAAGCGTTTTTCTACTAGTAGTTAGTTAAGGAAGAAGACCGGTACAAAATATCTATAGTATCCTACTAAGGCTAAGAAACTTATAATATAGCCGTAATAGGATACAAAAACGCTCTACCTTATATATAAAGATAGATCGATTAAATTTTACGAACCGAAGGTATAAGCGGGTTTGCAAAAGCCTTTATCGATAATATTATTATCTATAGCCTAACTCTAGACGAGTATTTAGACTACCTAAATCGTGTATTTAATACCCTAGACCTATATTAACTTATAGTTACTCTAGAGAAAGCTTTTATCGAATACCTATTAATTTAGCTACTTAGCTAACGAGTAGATACTTTAGGTATTATAATAGTAACTAACAAACTAGCTACTATTGCAAAGTTAAGGTTTCTACGAATACTAAAGGACCTTAAATACTACCTTAGGCTAACTAGATAGCTACGAACCTATATTAGTTACTATACTTAGCTTACTAAGCCCTTATAAAAGATTAAGACTAAGAGACTTAGGCAAGTACTAGTAGTAGGTTATAGCTATAAATACTATATAGCTACTATAAGGACCTCGATAAGGTAAGGTCTCTTACTAAGCCCTAAGTGTACTAAGCGGCGCGCGCTAGGGGCGTATACTAGACGTACGTAACTCGTATAGCCTTTTTAACCTAGCGCTCGGCGTAATCCTTTTAGGAGGTACTTGTTAGTTCTACTATCTACTATATTATCGGTTAGGCGGGTATTCTATACGTTACTATATACCTAGCCCCTAATAGTTCTAATAAGTCTATCCCTATAGCGGCCTATAGAATACCG